>DWPQ01002845.1:0-10150 GCA_018251795.1 Perichares adela | reverse complement strand
TGCGCATCTGCCACGCGTTCGCGACGTCTTCGCTGCGCACCCGTTCCGCCCCGAAACCGCTCGCAATCCGCTAGTATTAGCTATATCAGCCTTAGTCTCTCGGTATTGGTATATGTATTACGTACGCGTACGACGTTCTGAGCACCTAGTCATATCTTAGCAGTTAGCTCCCGTTACACAACATACATTTTTAAGATGTATTAGCGGTAACGCTAACCGCTAAGATATCTGTCTATGGGCGTTGTAGACATAATTATCTAACCTCGAAGGGCGATACGTCCCGGTGCAGCAGCGTGTCTCGCAAGTGCGAGAGCGCGCCGCGACGGTGGTGCGGGTGCGGTAGTGCGGCCGCGAGCGCGCGCAGCTGTTCGAGCGCACCGCCGCCGCCGCCCAGCGCGCCCCACTCGCACCGCAGCCGTCCCGCACGCCACGCTATCCACTCGCGGACTTTCTCCCTGTCACGACATTACATTATACCCATTATCGCATAGCTAAGAATATGAGAAGCGTGTTTTATCACTTTAAAAGTTTATCATCGTCATAAGATAAATTTTAGGAAACCCAGACTAGGAAAATGTTGTTAAAAAATTAAAACTGTGATTCATTTTAAGCGCCTGGCAGCGATTATATGTCTTCAAAAACAGCCAGTACATCATCTATATATAAATACGTGAAGCGAAAACTTTGGATCCCTGTAACGAAAATTACGTGGACTGAGGAGTATGAAATTTGGCACACTTATTATAGTTTATATGTAGGAGAAGTGCAGAACACTAATTTTTCAATAATAATGCTTATAAATTAAAACAATTAATAAACCATAACACGCACTAACACAAACCCACGTGCATACTCGATATACGTATTCTCTTTTGATATTTATTATGCAAATGACAATGGCGGTTATGAAAAAGTTTCGTACGTTTTAAAGCGTTTCGTGCGTGTAAAAACGACATAATAATACGTAGGTATTCAAAACTTATCTTTTTTAATGATTTATGGTGGAATTTCAACCACCACACGATCACTAGTATATGTATATTAATATGTTAAGCTGTCAGATGTTTGCCTCCCTTTATAGAAAAAACGTCACAATTAATCCGCATAAATTATACATAATTTTATAGATAATAGCATGCTCTTTTGTTTTTGTAAATTTAATGCGAATTATTCGCACGAGTGTTACTAATTTATTTTGTTAAGATATGTTTGCTGCCCTACTCTGTGGTTGTAGTGTCTCAGCGCCCACGATGTCGGCGTTATTAATGATTATCCTAAAGATGAAATGTCTTCGCCACAGTACTCTCAATGAGCGTGAGGCGCCGCATCGTGTTGTACCACAATTAATGTACTTGTACCTGATGTTATCTGGTTTTTGTACAACTCGCTGGCTATGTAACACCGTCATATAAAATTATAGTACATTTTGTACATTATAGTAACAGATACTAAGATTTATGACTAAGATACTTCTCTGCCGTGTTCTTTATTACTGAAGGTCGTGTCCTAATTAAAGTCCTTCATGGTTTTTATGACTAATCTCCATTTGTCTCGGTGTTCGGCTTTTCTTAGGGCGGATGTTTCAGTGAGACCAGTGAGCGCCGTAACTTGGTCACACCAGCGGCTCGGTGATCTGCCGCGTGGTCTTTTTCCGTCGACTTTGCCTACCACTATCAACTAGTCAAGATAATTTGATTGACTGCGGGCAATGTGACCAAAATATCCCAGAATTCTTTTGTAGCCTATTGTAGAGACTCTAGTCTTTAGGCGAAGTTGATCTAAAATAGACTTGTTCGTCCTCTTAACAGTCTATGGTATGCGAAGCATCCTCCTCCAGCACCATTTCTCGAAAGCATCTAATTAAGACTAAGATACTTAGGTGCATAATATTTCCAGGATTTTTTTCGATGATATTCATATTTTATTTTTTTCATGTTATTATATTTTTTCTCTTCTCCCGGAAATCTTAGATCATATTTAGATTTCGTAACACAATGGTGTTTAGGCTGTTGTCGTGTTGGTTTATGAGAAATTGCGAAGATTAGTGAGGAGCATTAAAAAAAAGTATAATTATAAAAACGCACTCTAGTCCTCCCTGTGTCAAGTTAAATCGTCAAAAATAAGTCATTACACTATGAGTAGTAGGTACTATGTTTAACGCGTTATACTATTGTTTAATGTGTTATGTAATAAAGTAACAAAATACTCCGAAAGGAACACGTTTAACAGCAACATTAACATTATTAACATCGTGACCCTTAAATAAGTCACCGGTGACACATTGTCTCTGCAATCTTACCTAATCTGTGTTCCGCCTAATGTTGCCAGGTATTTGCATGATTATGGACAAGTCTTCATAGAGAAAATTTAATAGAGTAGGCAAAGCTAGCCGTAAATGAGTTCATCTAAAAAAATACAAAAATCGGGGTGCGTCTGTCTCCCTTTTTTGCCCGTATTAGATAAAGACAAATACTTGTCTCTCATCTTCCCTCTCTTTCTATTAGACAGACATTCACACGCACATCAGACCTATGGCTTGCTTATTCTAGTATAATTACTCTATGCATGTCTCCGTTAACGTAAAATAACAGATGCATAAAAAAACTCTAATAGAAGATTTTTATAATCGATTGTGGACAAACAAGCCACCTTAAGCCATGAGCATCACCGATGCGATATGAGCCAAAAATTAATTAGGATATCTGCTTATTACTAGCTCCACAATACTGCAACTGAAACACGTTAAAACATTTTAGGATTCATTACAGAAGGTGAGTTAGTGAAATAAGGAAACCAGGCAAGTATAAAGGCTTTAATTTCCCATCCCACATTTTCACAGTATGGATATGGCAACACTAGCTACAACCCCTTTTCTTTTTCGTTAATTACGACAAATAGCTCTCGGCGCGGCGATTTACACTAACAATAATTCTGTCTAATGTTAACCAACGGTGTCTAATGAAAAACCAGCCAGTACGAAAAATACGGCTTTAGAAAATTTCAAATATAAAACTAATTAAAGTCTACAATTCAAATTTAGAACCTATACATTGTGTTGAGAAATTACGCGTAAAGAAACCAATTAGAATTCTAAGGCTTTGAACGTTTAAACTTGGGGATCTTCTATCATCCCTGAGTCCAAGTCAACTTTATCTGCACGTGGCGTACCCTGTTGATCAACGAGGTTATGACGGTAGGACCCGGTTGGAGGTCGTTGGACTCTGTCATCATCGCCATCATAACAACCCATAACTGTCCCACTGCTGGGCTCGAGACCCCTCTCACACTGAGAGTGTTTAAGGTCATAGACTCGAACACTGAGGTCTGTACCTTCCGTTTAAATCCTGATGGTACTCATTCATAATGTAGGGGTACTTATTTACTCCTAGAATCAACCGGGAAATATTTAATCCGTAACCGAAATCTACGATGATCAAGAATAAGGCGAGATGCTTATTATCAGCATTGTTCGAATTATTCCCAAAGGTAGCTAGCCATGTAGGAACAGAACCGTTGATTTGAGATTCATGAAGATCCACATGCTGAAACTGGGTTGAACCCAGCGACCTCTCAAGAGGTGTAAACTTAAAACTGCATAAACATTTTGTATGATTTTCTTTGCGCTGACATCCTTAAAGTGCATCGTTATCGTGCATCGGTAAACTTTGTAAGGCGACACGTCAACATGCTATCATATTCCCAACACCGTCTAATATAAGTCTTCAACGTGACGAAGATGTAGCCGTGTAAAAGTTACAAGCAGTCGGGAAACAAACAGGAGGAACGAAGCTCGTTAAGGCGACGCCGTAATGATATTTGCATTAAAAATGTACTTGGCGACACAGGTGCTGCTATTTCGCACATATGCGTGACGATTAAACATTCAAATTCAAATTATCTTTATTGTACACATAACACACAATAATCTAACAAACATAATATTATATTTAAACATTGCATTACAATTGGCGACCTTATCACTAAAACAACGATCTCTTCCAGGCAACCATTGTCTGGAAAAATCAAACTTACTTTTTAACAGAATCGAGTAGAATGTGTACCTAAAACAAAACGATATATAACAATATATATAATAAATAAATAGTAAAACGTCAGCAGATAAATTAATAGCAAGGAGTTTGAGGAGCGGGAAGTTAAAATAAGAAATTGATAAGGAGAGTTCAGGACAAAAGAAATCCTTAAAGTAATATTTTCTAAAGTATTTATTTGATTCATATAAATCAAAGAGCAACATTGATCTACATTAAATGGCGAAGCTAACGAACGCATTTATTTAGTTAAGGATCATTACCGAACATAAGAAAACGCCCTCGAAAATAAGGTAAAATTTTAATAAAAAATTATACTAAAAAAGTAATTATTGTGAGTTAGCCATAAGAGATAGACATATTACGCCACCGCGGACTTTATTGTAGTATTTTTGTATGTCTACAATAATTCTCCAGTACATTACTTTAGGGAAGTTTAGTCTATCTCTGCTGGTTTACGTAGCGTACGCCAAGACAGCTCGCAGCGGGTAAGAATTTTTAATATTAATCGTTATATTTCATTCAATTGACATAAAATCGTATTATGCTGTAACCTTCTCAAAGTATTGCACTATCTTTTGAGAAAAAGGGGCACATACATGAGAGCCCGCTCTCGGGGGGACTTTGTTTTATAATAAGTATAGATAGATAGATAGATTTCTGTCACTGGGATCCAATTTGTACCTGGATATTGCATTGTTTTTTATTGATAAGAGTTTTTATTTACACAATGTTAAATATAATAAGATTAACAATGATAGCCTCAGTGGTTAGAACGTTGACCTTTCGAAGGGGAGGTCGTGCGATCGAATCCGACGCGCACCAATAACAACCTTTCTAAGCGTTTACAAATTAATTATCTCTTGCTTCGGTGAAGGAAAACATACCTGAGAGTTCTCCATAATGTTCTCGAAGTTGTGTGAAGTCTGCCAGCCCGCATTCGGCCGGTGTGAGAGGAGACCCGAGCCCAGCAGTGGGACAAATATTGGTCCTTATGTATGTATGTAAATAAATATGATTTGATTTGATTTGTAACAATGTTAACTATCAATAGACATACGTTCGACAATGCGCAGGAGGCACTCGCACCTCGATCTCTAGTTTACTACTGGCAGTACTGGCTCTCGGGCCTCGGCATTGTTCGTGCGCGTTCGTTATTTACGGTTTGGCTGTAGCGGTACCGACTACCACTTTCATACCGATAAAAAAACATTATAACAGTTATCTGAACGTGTGTAATTTTACGACGTTACTTCAATATATCGACGGCGAGGCCGCACACCGCACACCGCACACCGCACACCGCACACCGCCGACATGAGCGGGTGGGGGCGCGCGCTCGCCGTCGTCGTGTCGTGCGCCGCGGTCGCACCTCGCTCTCCTCACCGTGAGGACTACGGTAACGCAGTTCACTTGTTTAGTAGGAGCGCGAGGCTCCTCAAGCGGCTGGCGCTGTAACGTACAATGTGATCGATTCATTTGAGGGATGAGCGGGATCGGTTTGAGACTGAGCCTCGACCACGCATCGGGTGTAACGAGGGGTGCACCTTTGAGATGAGCTCCACTGAGATCTTGATGTAGAAAAAACTTAAACCCCGAATAATGTTAATAACATCAAATATTACATACAAACAGTACGCGTCGAACACTTGTTCGTATCGATCTAAACAGCGTTACGAGTACACATGGCCGATCGTAATTTGTTCAAACGTCTCGTTTTTTACCGTTAAGTTAAGTACCAGGCGACTCACACGTTTTGTTTTCATTCGTGAATGTCTGTTCTTGATTCCTACATAAGAAGTAAACGAAATTATTTAAATTCAGATCCACTCGATAAGTCGTGTGGCTGCTTATTTGGTCGGTACATTGAATCACGTTATTATTTACTTCTAAGTCCATTTAAAACTGTTAAAAAGTAACGACTCGTTTCCCTCCTCGAGCAGGAAATCTTCAAATTGCCAACAGTTCAGAAATACTAGCAAAATCCTTGAAGCGACAACTGGTGAAAGACAACTATGATTATATATCGACTGAAAACGAAGATGCTTCACCTCGTCCACTTGCCCCGCAGAATGGTAGCGACCTGTACAAACGAGGTACTAAAGAGGAAGTTATAACAGATTCAGATCTAGATAGTAAAGAAAAAAGGAATCCAGCAGACGAAATATCTAGCCAGAAAAATAGTGAAAACGAAAATATGTCACAAAAATTAAAACCTCAAAGCATACTTTATGGAGATTTAAACCGTAAATTACGAAGAAATCTACAACGGCAATTAGCAAGGAGAAGAAAGAAAATTCATAAATATATGTACGGCGTCGACCAAGACATGGCAAAACGGTACAGGTCGAGACACAGATACCATATTTTAAATGAGGATAGCTCGCTCCCAGATCACAACGTTCAACGAACTACAACCGTTAAGTACAAAGTATTGAAGGTTCGTATCTACGAGTACTTCATTCATTTTTGATAACTGTACCTCCTGCTGACACGCTGACGCTGTGTAGTGACCAGTAGAGGTAGTGATCGTCGTAATATGAGTACATTTGCTCCTCAGGAAATGCAAATCGGTTGAACCCTACGGGAGTACTTAGGTACAGAACAGTTATACAGGCATCTACACGTTTGAAATACCGAAAAAATAGATATATTGGAAGTTACACGTGGCAGTCGGCCAGCGTGGTGCGCCGTGGACCGTGGACCGCAGCGCGACCAGGGAATATCAGTAATCGTATACGCTTTAATATTCGCTTCGAGCATAAATAATAATTTTCTTTATAGCTCAGGAGTCCACACCGCAGGAGCGGGCCCGCGGCTGCGCTGATCCAAGAGGAGTCCCCGGCGGGAGTGTCCATAGTGAAGCTGGGCGTCGGACCGTTCCCAGAGTTCAGACTGGAGAGCGCGCGCCGCCAGTACATGGGGGGCCCGCCGCCGCTCCAGACCCTCGGAGACGACGAGGAGGAGCTGCCTCCGCCGCCGCTCCACCTCCCTGCCGCAGCCGATGTCGACAATCACACACTGACATATGCCGCGCCGCTAAACGCAGGACACGACCCCGAAACTTACGAAGGGAAACATTCCCTCGAAACGTCCCCGTTACCTGATGAAATATACGTTTTGTAAGGCATCCAACACAACTAGCGCTTGTTCGAACCATCTGTTCGATCCTTTTGTTTCGTGATCCTGGTGCCTACGTACGACGTCGAAGGAAGTCGTTATGTAGCCGTCCGCCGTCCGCCGTCCGCCGTCCGCCGTCCGCCGTCGGATTCATTTGGTCCTAGTATGTTTAAGTTAGGTATATAAAATGGCTTTATACCGATAGAAACAAAATAATTTGAGTATGTTATCGGTACACTTCTGCACGTCATATTTCGCCGCTTCTGCAGTTTCGAAAAGGAGCTTCGTCATCGATGAGAAGTAAAACTTCTCAGCATATCTATTGAATTTATCTAAATTTTTAAAAAAACTTTCGAGTACGGGCGGGCCCGATTGCAGTTATAAAATTTCCAGGCGTCCTTATTATTTATATATTCATTTATAATATAAGATCGTTTACCTGCAAGCTGCAACCTGGGCCATGCGGCGCTTGAAAATTCCTATAGGTAATAAATTTTGTAAGCTTATTAACGACTAGGCCTAATGTAGCACTCAAATGGTGTAAGAATGATTGAAATCGGTCCAATAGTTTTTGACTGAAACGGGTACAAACATTTATATTATTAACAAGAATACAAATGTTTCCTCTATAATGTTACAGTAAATATAGAAGGACACCACGTGAACTGTCACTGACGTCAACAGTGTTCATTACATCACTAACGTCAGTGTCAGTGTCAGTGTCAGTGCAGTTCTTGTGCTCCTAATGCATGGAGCCTACTGCATGTGTTCATTTAGTTATTTAGCATTTTACTTTACTGGGTGAGTGCGTCGTCGCTCAAACCGATCTCGGACGATCACGATGCGACGTTACGAGGTGTACCTATTTATTTTTTCTTAAATGATTTAAATACAACAAATAATTATGAAAATACAAGTTCGATTATTATTTGTGACACCCGTTTAATAACAATATAGCCATATAAAATATCTAACCTAAGTTCCTCGTTCGTGTCTCTACGAACACTTAATCATACGACTGCTCGCATTACCGCGTCCGTCGACGAGAGGGACTACACTTCAAACCGTGACGCAGGCAGCGCAGGAACATGTACAGACAGTATAGTTGTCGGGCCGCGGGCGCCACGGCCGACGCACAAAACAGAACAAACACTTATAATATATTTATTTTTCATCCACGATTGTAATATAATTATGTAACGTAAATATAGTAAACACGTCCGATGTTATCCGGGAACCAGCGCCGTACACAGTCAATATAGCTTTTATTTACGTTAGGTTCTATTTAATTATGTCTACACTTATTCACATAAAACTACACAATTCATCATGACGTATTCTCGCATCATTCAACAATCAAAAAATGACGTACGGCTTCCTAAAAGAAAAAACAGTGTTTTAGTGTACGCTACAGCTACAGTGTGACTCGAGATGGTACTTAGGTATTTCATTTGATACTTACTCGTGTGTGTTGACATATCTGAAATTGGACAACATTAGATCACTTGGTGTTTAACTGAAGCAGTGGCGCCACGTGTCCGTCCGGTGGTCACCGTGTCACCGGGTGAGTGCCGAGTGCCGAGTGCCGAGTGCCGAGTGCTCGATGTGAAGTTGGCCACGTACCGTTAATTAAGCTGATGTTTGATGTTATCAACGTTAAAACTTTTTTTTTTGCGAAATACTACACAAATAGGAATGTAACGGATCGCTGTCTGTACATGGAAGATATATGAGAAAAAATATTATTGGGACCTTTACCGACTCCACAGCACCCAAAACAATGATTGTTAGATTTTTTGCTGATTATCTGTATACATAGTGTTTGCCTCATGTCATGTCGACGTTTGCCGGGTCAGCTAGTTTGTAATTAATTTGAGGTGTGATAACAATATCTGAAAATAACAGTTTGCTACATTCGTGTTACAATGAACTCCACTCACCACTTGTTGAAGCTAAACAAACAAACAGGTGGTTGTTACGTTGAGAGCTTTAACGTCCCTGTATTGTAATACCGGTCGGTCGGTGCTGCCGGAAATATGTTGATGTACAGACGTGTCGGTGCAGGTGTGTGACGTCCGGGGGGCTAGGCATGTGTGTACTTGTGTAAATGTATAGCACGCACGTTGAGTGGTGGAGGCCGCCCGGGACCACCACCCAGTCGAAGTCCGGTGCGTGGGTGGTGGCGGCAGGCGTGGGCTTGCGCTTGGACCGCGGTCCCCACCCTGCGCCCACCCTGCCGTCGCCGGTGGCCGCCGACACCTGGTCGACACGCACGTTATTCCGGGATTGAACAAACGGGATTTGTGATCCGACGTGTCTACAAAGTTGTCGCATTTTGTTATGTTTGTATGTCCGTTGTTTTTGTAAATTTTACTAGATAGATTGCGAGAGATGTCGGGTCGCACAGCGCACAGGTAGACTTAAGTATTTTGTGTAAGTCTCTGCAGATGGATGGACGGACAGACCGGCCACCTGACGTTAAACTACGTCTCAAAGATGGTACAATCATTGATGATAGTGAACATAACTATTCTTAACAAAAATAATATGTATAGATCTATACTTATTATAAAACAAAATCCCCTCATGTATGTGCCTCTTTTTCTCAAAATCTACTGAACGGATTTTTGTACGGTTTTTGCTAAAAGATAGTGCAATACTTTGATAAGGATATAGGCATAGTGCATTACGATTTTCTGTCAATTGACTGAAATATAACGATTATTGTTCCTATGGAAGTAGGTACTTATAAATATTACCGCGAGCAGTAGGAGAGTCAGTAGGAAGGCGCGCATGGTGCACTGCCGTCCACACACTCCACACTAGGTATGCAATGTTACACGCACGGCTCGCTCGTGGAAAATCAATTTGTCCGCAACGTTTCATCTGATTGTGTGCATACTCCATTGGACACGGTTGTTCTTGTTCAACACCGACAATATTAGAGATGTATGTTATCAATGGGTTCTGCTCAGTGAAAC
>DWPQ01002844.1:0-10152 GCA_018251795.1 Perichares adela | reverse complement strand
TTCATACTCCTCCGTCCGCGCAATTTTCGTAAAAAGGGATTGAAAGATTTCGCTTCACGTATTTATATATAGATACTAGATATACCTTTAATAATAAACGTTATATAGTGTGATTTGTTACCTCCTTGGCTTACAAATCTTTTAGAAACAACCGTGAAATGCCTTTAATCTAATGTATGATATACATTATTTTTAACATTAATTTTTTTTTTTGTTTACCGAAGAGACATAAATAACATGTTCTAAGAAGAAATCTCTATGATATTGTTACCAAACAGTAAATACGTTTATTGAAAAATTCTAATTCGAAAGCGTTAAAGTAGTGTTTTCAATTTTCAAATTGCACCCCTTAACTATCAAATTGCCCCCTTAACTATCAAATGTCCCCCCCTTAACTATCAAATTGCTCCTCTTATATACCAAATTGCCCCCTCGTTGGGAAACTCCGATGTAGAGTGTAAACAATGTTCGCAGAGGTGAGTGGGTCGGCGATAGAACCCGCGTGGGACGCGTGGGGAGGCTGGGGCACGTGGGGCGGCGCCGCGGCGGGCGCGCTGGCGGCCGCATTGCTCACTATAGCGGCGCTGGCGCTGCGCAGCGCCCGGGACCGCGGTAAGGGAATAGACAAGGAACCGATTATCGAGTAACCGCTGGCAAAGGTCACAAAATATTATCAAGCATTTTAACTGAAGCGGGTAGTCACGATTTTTTTTCTATGTAACTAAGTATGCGGTGGCTATCGTCCGTGTATATCCATAACTGGAACGGCCAATATTGCTGATAAAAGCATGTGAAACCATTTGTTTACAGGTTATTATAAAACTTTTAAAAGCTATTAAAATAGCAATTGTGTTGCAACCTGGTCAAAAATCGGCATAATATTGTGAGAACCCGTTACAATTGAAATGCTCAATGTCCGCGATGATAAAAGTTTAAACACTTTCGGACTACGAATGATGTTGCAAATATTACTGATATACACAAATAAAACATCACAAAAAACTGCGACCCGAGAATAAGTATCTGTTACTGTCTTCAATAGCTCCCAGAATACATAACTAGGCTAGGGTCACTACAGACTAGACATAATCGTCATATTACAAGGTCAAAATTACCTTACATCCCTATAAATAAAAATAAATTTAAATGTCGGATTGAATCGCTTCATCACATTTGAACAGTATAACATCAATATAATATGACAACTATTGCGCTGACATGACCAATACTTATTTACTATGGAAAAGTAGATCTTTAAAATTGTATCACTGACAAACCAACTGTCAAATTGACATGCTTATTCAGCTGTCAAAACGCAGTTTACATGTTGATTATAATATTGTTTTTTTTTTTAGTTTTGTTTACAAACCTGTTACAATAATTTAACTTCAAGTCCTATATATACACTTATTTAATACTACTAAAATATATTTAAGTAGTATTCAAGTAAGGGATCCAGGTAGGTACAGGTTATATAGATCCCAGCGACCTCCTACGGCGACTTAGTGCATTAACCTTGTGAGGTGAGGTTAGCTTGGACTCTGATGAATGGATTACCTTTAATGTATTTTTGTAATATGTACATAAATAATACAATATTTAAAAAAATGTTCAATCATATTTCACACATAATTACATTATGTCAAGGTGAGGCAATTAGCCCAACTTATAGATCTGTGATGACTGTATGAGAAATACACCATAGGGGTGGCACTGAGGTGTTTTAGTAGGATCGAAACTTGTAACCCCCCTTCGATCTCTTAGACTTATGTGGGCTACATTAGAATGTTGGGAAGTCAATTGGCACGCAGGGGTGCCGTTTTGCATGAATGGTAATAGTTAATAATGACCAATAGTTACAATGAGATAAAATAAATAGACTGTATTGCACTTAGATACGTAAATAATGGTAAATTATTATTTAAAATATACACATTTCTACTGAGATTTATTCAATATATATAAAGTGATTCAAGAAGATTAGTGCATAAGAAAAACTTCATAGTAATAGTATTAAAATAGTTTTAAAATATGTTGCATTTAAAATACACTTTATATTTCAGCTATTAAATTGACAAATGTAAGCCTGATACCATTTATATGTTAGACTAAATTACCAATATACTTTGTCATAAAACACAGGTATTAACACTTAAATGTCACTGCCTTTTGTCATTTTTAAATAACTGTTTTATGTGCCAATTAATTTTGTGTTGCTAATTCCATGTTGCTGTACTTTTGTGTATCCTAGTTGGTAAATAATTGATTATATTATCAGTGGCTAGTGTATTTAATTTTGTGCGTTGTATTTTGATATCACTTCCCAGCCTGTTGCCCATGTAGGACCAATACCTTAGACTTAAGTATTTTAACCTGTACTTATATATTTATTTATAATTTTTGTACACCGCGAATATTGTTTCGTCCACACTTTTTTTATATTTGGGTGAACACTTTTTAGTTCAGCTTTTTTTACAATTCGTATGTAATGTAGTAATATTTGTTGAAATATATTCATTGGAAGCAGCTTTTGGTTCTTTTATTTTCACTGCACCTGCATGCCTTATTTGTTTTGCTTAAATTTTCTACGATTCAATCCATGTTAGATAATCTTTAATGGCTATTCTTTGAATCTTCTCGTCAAATAAACAAAAAAAAACTGAATAAATTAATTCATAATATCGTAACATTTACGTAAGGTAGGGGTTTTAAATGTAAGAGAACAGTCAACATGTTTCTCTTAACTTTACAGTTGTCTATGGTACATCGTTGAATTTTATAACCATACAACTATTATTTTAAGTATTGTCTGTACTCTATAGACAATGCGTTGCTTTATTTGATGATACTTTGAATGTGTTAACTGCGTTAATATAATTTGTTCTAAAAACAACGTTAAAATAATCATTTAAAAGAGTAACCGAACACCATACCTAGCACGCTTGATGCACCTCAAAAGATATCGTAATACATGTGTTTAGTACTTTGGATGAAATTGACACGATTTAATAGCTTTACAAAATGGTAAGGCCACAAAATTGATACAGTACTATTTTGTTTAGTGTTTCTAGCGATTCTTGTCCCTCTATCAGTGCTCGTACAGATTAAACAATAAGTTCTCTCATATTGTTAGCATTTTTCTCAAAGCAAGGGCTTAAGGTGTATCTCCATAATTAGCGAACATTGAAGGATCCATAAATTTCATTTCAATGTTCCCGACAGACGGATAAACTTCTAGAACTATCCATTATTTGACTGGTTTAAGACACATACGAGGATATAATAATGCTCTGAGTTATTGAGCGTATCAAACATAAGCAGGTCGCAAGGGCGGTCCGCGGCGACGCTGGGAGTACGGGCACGAGTTCAAGTTGCGGCGACTGCTCGAACGGCGGCGGTTCACACGCGTGCACTCCGACGACTCCGACGACGAGCCTGCACCCATGCTTCCTGCCAGCGCCTCCGCCTGATGACTTACATATATCCCTCCCAACACACACACTGCCCGCGGCCCTGCCCTCCGACAAACACAGTTTTAGTAAATAATAACCGTACAGTGTTCGCCAATCGAGGTTTCAACTATTCCCGGACTGCTGACCTCCAATACAAAGACCTAATCAATAGATTCGAGGGTCACAGATACACAATCTATTATTCTGACATTTCAATTGAACACTCGCCTGTCGCAATTACATTGAAACGCCTATTTGCGTTTTAACTGATCTAGGATAAAAATAATTCGAATTTTACAAAAGTATGGCAATTTTTTTTAATCAAATGTAGAAATCACTTCTCAGGATTCGATCTCTATGAGTACGACAAGTGCAATCACAAATCAGCTTGTTTATTAAAAATAATTATAAAAATGACGAAAGCCCAATGAGTCATTTATGCCTGTTAGTTTTAAATTCTAATACCAAAATATGTGACCAAAGTAGATAGACGCAGTTTAAATAAAAACATTGCTTTAGATTAAGTTAAGATTATCATATATTTACAGTCACTAGGTTAGACCACAAAGTGAAATGGATTGTTATTCATCATTCCACTACGCGCTTTAATCTCTGAAAAAGTTTCAGCAACTGCTACTTGCATATCACATCGCTTTATTGAATCTAGAAAACTGAAATATACCTACATAGGTAATAGAATTTAAGATTTTTGTTTAAGGATAAAAATTGCAGTTGTTACCATTTTCAATTGGAATGTTTATTTTTTTAAGTAATATAATCTTTATGTCTCTAAGGCTAACTAATAACGGGTGTTAGGTAGTAAAAATTAGTCTAAAACAAAGCAGGTATTGCCGTAACAAACTATATTAATTTTCTCTGCGGTCCAACAAGGTAATCAAAACACGTGCAATGTAAACTAGGCACAGGGACTCTATATACTACTCCCTTCACAATCCTTCATTTGTAATAAAATTAGTCTAGAAACGTCACGCCAAATATCTCCACGAAATTACTCTTGCTTTTACTAACTTACACATTTACTGTTGTTTCTGCTTTTCCTTAGTGATGCAGGACCTGACAGCTCCTTCATAGTCAAATTTTCATGACTACATTAATTAGTATTTCTTATACATTAATGTTACAATCTGACCGAATATACACATTATGTCTAATACATATAAATTGGATACCTACCATTGGATTGAAGTTGCAATTCTCTCAAAATAAAACAAATTCATACATAATTGAGTATTCATTTAATGAAACTATTGGCAAGTATAAAAATTATTGTCATCACAATTTTACATCATCACATTCTTCTTCCGACTATAATGTGATTTCGTGGTGATAATTTTGGATCAAACACCGGGTGAATCTCACACGCAAATCCTAAAACAGGTGAAAAAATATTTGTTAATTGATCAACAATCTGTTGATGATTCTATATATTGTACAGAGTATCTCCGTTCAATATTATTTTTGTAAAATAAAAGTTTGCTCTAAGATGGACAATGTTAACATAACCTACATTTTAACGTACTACCCACTAATAGCGACCGGCCTTCTAAGGGCCAGCGCCCACTGCCGGCAAGCACGGCATGGGTACAGCTATTTGAGCTACGGCACGCCGTGGGACAACGCGGCACCCGCGCACCGACTGGACTGTACCCCCCCAATAACCGAAATGACCGCTGCACAAGTTTCAACCCTATTTTAACTATCTTAACAATCATAATTCCTCGACGCAAAGTGACCCATATGTATCGTGTGACGCAATGGCGTGCTGCGGCAACCCATGGAATGAAACAACATGACACGTCATGTCGCAGCTTCCCCCGGCACGCCACGTCACTTCACGGCATCGTGATGACGAAATAACTTAATTATTAATAAAATCCTTTGCCATGCCATGCCGGCAGTGGGCGCCGGCCCTATTAAAACTCCTCGTATTTAATTTTTATAGAGTGCCAAATATCTAGTCTTAGTTTTATTTTATTTTGTATAGACCTACTTTTGAGCGTTAAGAGGCAACATGTGTTTTGTAACAGTAGGATAAATACAAAAGTTGATATCCAAATAAATCCATCAGTAAGTTCACTCAATAAGAAACACAGTGAAATAATACTGTATTATTTGTATCTAGCTATGTCTAAGTCATTAATACAAGCGCTTTTATATTCAAATACCAATTAATTGTCCACACTGACGGTCCAAGAGTTGGCCTAAAAAGTGTGCTTAATTATGTCTAGTCCTATGTCTTTGAATGTGTGAAGCTAATTGTACATAAAGTTTGTATGATTGTAAATGTGAATGTCACTATGCCCACATAATTCCTTATTAAAAAGGTATTAAAAAAACTTTTGCTTCATTTTTATGAGACCTTCCTACAAACAAATCTTAGTGGTTACGTGCATCTGATTTACCTAAGGATCATGGTAATTTTCGGGGTATAGTGTGAAAATATACGTTAATGCGATTTTATGATTACTTTAAATATTGATCATTTATACATTTCAAAACATAAACGTAAAAATAATTTAACTTACATTTTTTTTTAAAAAAATTCCAACATTCATATTATTGTCTATGCCTATGAAAAATAAAAAACATCATCAACCATAAATATCATAATTGCAGAACCTAATTTAAAGTGCATTTGCATTTATACACCTACCATTTTCAATAACATACAGCATCCTATCGAGAAGAATAACGGTTTCGACAAGCGGCGCAAGGGCGAGTCGCAGCGTGTACACGACTACCACTCGTTTCCACTGCGCAAGATCCGTGGCGCCACGCGCGCACTCCGCTTTCGTCGGCGATAAAGACAATCGCTCCAGAGCCGCTTGGCAGTAGCTGGAAATTAATTTCGATTAAAACTATCATAGCGAGCAAATATCATACAGTAGGCAGGCCATAATTATGTGCCTGGGAGTGCTTGTGTCCATCTAATAGACAGAGAGGGAACATGAGACCCGAACTAGTCATAGTCAAACGAAAAAACAGGAGACAGGGCCCTGTTTGTTGCCTCTTTTTTTAGTTGGATACATTTTAGGCCAGTTTGCCCATTGCTGTGCCATTCATGTTAGAAGCCTTGATTTTTTTATGTTATTAGTCGACACGGTATTAAACATGACATGATATTAAACGGACAGTAAATATACTATTTGGAGCCCCTGATAAAAATTAATAACTATTTAAGTTGTGGGTACTTACTATTTGAAAACGAAAGTATCAGTTTTCGTGAAACGAAGCGAAAGAGATTTAATAAAATGATTTATTATATCACGTAAACTGTTTTAAAAGTCCTCACTAGAAGCAATGATGACAAAACTGTCTATTGTGTAATAGATTTAGAATCTTACCTTTCAAATGTCATAGCATCAGTATGTTTGATACTTCTTATCGGTGAATGTTTTAAAATGGGATTATGATTCATCAGTATCCTTTCTAATGCAGCTCTGTAAGCATGTACCTGAAAATTAAATAAGTAATAAGCAGATACAACAGACTAGGCAATTGTAACTTATGTTATGTCCTTTTAATCAACCAACCTAAGCCTAGCTGCCAGCCATTCTGAAAGTACCCATTAAATGATTTAATATGTAGTGTAGTTGCCGAGCAAGTTAACGAAAAGGTATTCCTCTCTGCAACTTTATTATATTACTTTTTCAATGCTATTTAACCATAAGTTGGGAATTAATCCAGGGTAAAGGACACTAACTTAGTAAAAGCCTGTTTAATGAGTCAGTAACAATGGTGTTTTTTATGTGTAGTAAGCATGACTGCTAGCCATCATATGGCCTAAATACTCATATGTCAGCAATAATGTAATTTAAAAAAAGTCAGTTTTAGTTGAAATTTTATAAATAAAAAATGTGTAAAGACCATACATACCTTTAAATCCTTATAATTCCCTTTCATCAACCGCTCACAGTAAACCTCAATAGCATGACATGCTATTTCTCTGCTAACATATGATAAGTTACTATCCAGCTCCTTGACATATTTGCTCATTGGATACCCACAAGGCTCACTATTGCATGTAAGTTTCATGAAGCAACAACCAACTACACATATGAATTTCACTCTGTGACAGGTCACAAAGTGTTTAAGTAATAATGGACCTAAGTCCCCACAGGGATGGAGGCCAATCAGGCCATAGTCAACCACATTATCTGGTAATGGCAGCTGATGTAATTGGGTCTCTGAGGATAGCATAATATTGAGATGTGAAGGTCTTTTTAAGTTGGACATTGTTTCCTTTGAAAGATACTTTTTCGCTGTATATTCCAGTTCCAAATCAAGTTTTCTGAAATAAGATTTAATTATTTAAGTAAGTATGTAGATACTTTGTTAAGATCAAAGTAAGAGACATCATATTTTTGTTAAACACCTTGATTATGCTATGAGTATCAGACTTATAATTATAGAACTTATAGCTCCAGAAAACAGATACAAAGAAAATATAAACAAACTTTATTTTATTGTATGAATACTTTATACATACCAAGACTACAGACCTAGCTTCCTCCGTCAGTTGACTTTGGCATTCAATACCAAGTGTATAGTGATCATATTTGTATGCTAATACTCTCACGAGATGGCCAACACCAGAACTAAAATCGACAACTGCATTGCAGTTACTTTTTACTGCCATTTCATGTACTAGATTAGCCATTAATTGAACTTCATGTCTTTTCTTCAACTTTACATGTTTTAAAAATAGATTCTTTAACTTTGGATGACCTCCACATTTACCAGAATCTAAAATTAATCCCATTTCTTTGTTTTTCAAATTGTTTTCTTCAATATAGCTTGGCACACGAGGTATGCTTAAGGCTTTTACAGAGTTGATTAAAGCCAGCAATGATAATGGTAAAACATGGTTTGTGGCATGTCCACTTAATATTTTCCCCAAATCTTGTGGGTCAATGGTGTTTAAACATTTCCTCCACAAGGGGGGCAATTTCTCCCAGTGGTTATCGACAAAGAAATCCTAAAACACATAGATTTATTATTGGTGGAGGAAAAGGACTAATTTTTTAACCAGTTTTTTTACAATGCCATTACATACAAGATAAAGGTGTAGTTTTTTTCAAAAGCACAATGGTCTGTGACTATCCTTTGCCATGTTTAAGCATATAGTGATAAGGTGAAAGCGAAATCAATTTTCATTATATTCTTAGACAATTGTTTCTCTCATAGCATATTTATCGAGATTTTCTACAAGCACACTCTTACCCATTGATTCCCATTAAGCAATTACATCATTATAAACATTAAAATAAAACAAATGCGCAAGCTTTACTTGTGTAGTATTCATTTGTAATGTAGACACGTACACATTTGTTATTTAATTCACTAGATACTACTATCTTACTTTATAATTACATAAAGGTTTAATTTACCATGATTTTTTTATAAATAATAAACAATAAACATAGTTCAATCCCTAAAACATTGCATATATCACCAACTCCAATTAAAAACTTACCAAAACATAGAGATTCAGTAGCCAATCGTATATTCGAATTACTTTTAATGACATATCAATAGCGGTTATTACAGCAACTTTTTGCTTAGTCATTCTGAATCTGGAGAATTAGTAAAATGTTTTTGTGGGACTGATAAAAGCTTATAAATGTCTCTGTTTAATGTAAAATTACAAACTCTTCTGTAAATGTTGAAGTAAACAGCTGCTGCGAGTCGAAATTGATATTTGTACTGCAGTTGACAGGTGTCATAACTGTTTAGAAATGGTTTTACATTTCTTGGCTTAATTATCAATATGAAGTAATTTCTGTTTATTATTTTATTTATTACATATCAATTTCCAGTTATTCCATTCGAAATTTTATTGTAATTTTACCGCTATGTACTTTCTTCTTTTTTATACGTGAATAACCAATAAATAAAATATATGTAATATATATCGTATCGCCCACGGATGATTATAACACCAAACGGAACCCCGATGCATTGTTCACGAAGACCGGAGCATCAGAGCCAACTATTACTGGCCCTCCGATATTGCAAACGAAACAAGTCAAGACATTTTCGATTGATTCTATAAAGAGAGTGGCAAGATAAGTAAAAAACCCAGGCAGGTAACAAACATTACCACCCTTTTTGTTTACGGGAGGGGGAAATCCTCATGCTCTACCTCCGCCTGCGGAAAGGCGGAGGAGCGTGCCGGACTCTTACCGGCTGAAATCACCCCGGTGTCTCCACGCACGTGCGCGTGGGGCCGCGGAAAACCAAATTCTTCCGCAACCCCACACTAGATCCCTGCGGAACAGCGCACGACATGAGGTGCCGACCGGCACAAACCTTACCACCCTTAGTGTACCTTCATACTTGGTGGTACTAAACTCGGCTATCACCCACAGAATGGACCTAGAGCCATAATAATCTCGTTCGTTATTTAGCAGGGTGTACCGCATACAGGGGAGATTTTGCTAAAGGTTGATTTATAACTCAAAGAAATATTAAATCCTTTTTTTATTAATGAATTATCTTTTGTTTTTAATATTGACACTGTAGGTGGCTGGACAATACAAATACGCATTAAGCTCACTTTGTTACATTTCTGCTAACGTCCTATCCTACTTCCTACTATGCTATCCTACTTCCTACTAATATTATAAATGCGAAAGTTTGTGAGGATGTATGTATGTTTGTTACTCTTTCACGAAAA
>DWPQ01002843.1:0-10153 GCA_018251795.1 Perichares adela | reverse complement strand
CAGAAGCGATGGCGTAAATTGACTTTCGAAAAGTGTTTGTCAAAACCTACTTCGAATAAATAAAATTTCATTTCATTACATCTTTTTTAATTTTCAAAAATGTTGTTTATTACTACATTGCTACAGAAGTGTGTTTCCGTATTTATTTATTTTATTTTACGACAGGCTCTGGTGGTTCAGCATGTGGACGTGTGCATGTTCTCCAATGGCAAGTTCAAGAATGTGGTCGCGCTGATGAGAGGCACAGGTACCCCGGTGATGCCTGGTAGAACTCATACAGATACATATACCTTGACTCCACATAGAGGTAAGATTTCTGTGTAGGGTCTAGTTATTAATTTCATCTTTAACTACAAGCTAACTTCCTCTAATAAATTCTTTTAATATAAATCTCGGCTAGGTAAGTTTTTTTTTAATATAGTAAAATTTTCTGCAACTTTTTAGGCTAATATATGTATTAGTACAATTTTAAATATATTTACCGCCATTATATTTAAATCTTGATATATTTTCACGATCAGTTTTACATTTCGAAACAATATAACAATTAGCAATATTAATTCCGACCATTCCTTATTTATACAGCAATGGCAAATTGTAATACAACTATAATTTTAACATCTATATATAACATTCATACATTTGTAAAATTTTATTTGAATTCAAACAATTTATAACACCAACATATTTTCACAGGTGTCACGAAAAACTGGATTGCACTCGAAGATTCCTATTCTAAATCTGGAGCAAGTCTCGCTTCGACGATTCTATGTCTGTCCAATTCGCCAGAAGACAGAAACGTTTTTGCTATATACGTTTCGTATTACGTAAAAGTGAAACTGACATTCAGTGCAATGGGAGGTGATTTATCTGTTAAACTTCCTTTTACACTTACACATTCCTGCATAAATGAGGCACCTACTGACAGTGTGACAGAGGAGGCAACCCACAAAATGATCCTCGAAGGGAAAGAGAACAGTGAGGAAGAAGACAACAAACAGATAGACAAGGATACGGAAAACATAGAGAATAATAACGATGAAGAAGCAGAAAAACAAAACGAAATTGGCGATGACGCTGAAATCAAATCACCAGAAGACCATAGATGTGTTGCTGACGTGCTCGTTAATATAGAGAATAAAATAAGTGACAGGCCGAAGATATTTGAGGGTCCCACCGAAGTTCGTAGTGTCAAGCCCAATGAAGAGGATCTCGATCTGATAGTTAAATATCCAGGAACTGATACGTGATCCGACGAGGATATCGGTGGTACCGGACAGGGTGGTATAAAGACTGAAAGTTCTAATGAAGTGAAATTACAAAATGCAATTAAAACATGTAAAGCAGAGGTCCAAATGCATAAATGTGGTTTTACTGAGAATCTTAAAAGAGCAGTGTGTTGTATAGACAGGCGAAGACATTCGTAGTTGTGTTAGATGATGACGGATTTAATAGTGAAATAAGTAGTGTTTAGTGTAAAATGTAACATTTATTAATTTAAAAATAATTATTAAATCATACGGTTCATTTGTAACGTGATTAATGTGACTTTTTGAGATAATATATGCCAAATGTTTCTGGTTAAAATGCAAAATGTAAATATATTAATAAATATTTAATATTAATTGTAACATAGTTTTTAATGCAATAATATTTTTAATACAAATTTTGGTCATTTCTAAATATCATTAAACTTTAATGGAATCTACAAAAACTATTAATTGAATACTGTATTTTCATAATTAATATTTCTAAAAAAAACAATAGACTCAATTTAAGTATCTTCCTATTAAAAAGTTTGATTTCTATTTTGTTTCCAGTTTATATTAAATTATTTAGTTTGTAAACTCAACACTAGATTCTTGAAAGCTGTAATAATTATTTCACAGAAGTTTGAAAAGCGAAGTTTTGTAATTGGAATGTTGAAGTCAAGTCTCTCGCCACGTCTATGGAAAATACAAGGCTATAAATATCTGCTTGGTATGATGCTAGGGCAGTGTGTTTTAAGTTACCAATAGCACTGCAGAGCCTAAGATAGTAATTAAAATGTTTATTAGCCCTGGCAAAATTTAAAATTCCAAAATACCAAATCGTTGTCTTAACACGTATCATAACTCTATACAAGAGCAACAGTGAAAAAAAAAATCGAAAATTGCTCATTATTTAACACGACCTATATCAGTTTATGAAAGCTTTAAAGCCATTTCAAAAGTTAAGTGCTTTACATCAAAATTGAGCTTTATAGTTCGAAACATTGTCCATGATTAAGCTGAAACATCCGTGCATCAAAACGCATTTATTTAATTTTCCAATATTTTTTAGTTAAGTCAGTTTCGTCCTATTTGTCGATCGATCTGTAAGTTTTCAACGTGCAAATGTGTGGAAATGAGTAACATATCCATAAATCATGGCATTCATATTGAACTTTTCAAATTTCTTCACCGACAGCTAAATACACACTGTCGCGGCACAAGTCTTCATCATCTAGCCATAAATGTAGTCTAACTAAAACTTTAACAAAAACGCTCTCTTTGGATTTCGAATAAGTAGCGACACGAAGTCAAATAACGGCCTGAATTTCGGCACTACTAGCAACATTATTGTTTAACAAAGCCTAATGTTTTGAGTTGTTTAAACGATTTCAGAAACCCGTTTAATGTATATTTCGTTGTACATAAATAATTGTTCGTGTGTTAGAGTTGAGAATTAGGATTGTTTGTCGCGGTCGCCGCCTTCATCTAACATTACAAACTTCAAAGGCTCGGGAACAACATACATTCGTCTCATTATCCCTAGCTCTAAAATTATCCTTGCACGCTGAACTACGCCGTCTCTTCAAACTATTCTAAGAAATTCCTCTGTATTTAGTGCTAGAGGTTAAAATGTTTTGTCTGAGCTAAATATGACAACTCCGAATGAATAATAATTGAAGTCCAGTGTCCTAATAATATTGGTAGTGAAGAAAGAATAAATAACTCATGAGGAATAACCCTTAAATTAAATAAACTCCATAAATTAAATAATTCATAAAATAAATAATTCTAACTCTTTCCTGACGATGACTTTGTTCAGGTAGTGAAGCTTCATTTTTGAGTCAAAATTACTCGTAAGACAGGGAGTTCTATGAGTGTGTTTTAAAGGAAAGTTTTAGTTTTGAAGTTCCGTGCATTATAATTATAATATAATATTATAAAGAGGAAAAATTTGATCTTTTTGTATTGAATAGGCTCTGAAACTACTGGACCGATTTGATAACTCCTTTACCAAGCCGACATAATCCGTGGTGAAGGCTACTTTTTACCGCAGAAAAAAGCTTCATTCCTACGAGAAAACGGGTAATATTACAAACAAATTTACATAGGAAATGATTAGAACGATAGATGACTTGCTATGTGAGGAACAGCAGGCGTTCGAATAACCGATCGTCGCTATTTAAGGGAGTCAGCTAGTTATTTGTTATAACAACTGAAAAACGAGCTGAGCCATCTGAAGCGTTACCGGCCAGTAAGCGGACGATCCGTTTATTATATTCCCGATACAAACAACTGTCGGACCAGGAAGACGTTGTCGTGGATGCAAAAGCAGTACACGACAGGACAGGACCCCATTGAAATCGGTTAAACCCACAATGGGTCCATCCGTTTAGAAGTTAGGTGATAGAAATATCTATAGTATAAGTATTAAATAATACATTAAAGGCTAGTTCCACAGGTTGCAGGTGTACTCCCTGATAGCCTATTAGGAACTTATCTGCCAGATAAACTACTGCTTTAGGTTTCACAGGTCTCGGATAGGAATATCTGGCAAATAAAGTGTTAAGATAAGAAACAGAAAAAAGTTAACAGCTGCTTTTTCTGTCAAATAGCATGAAGTGTCAAATAACTATCGTAAACTTTATCGGTGACTTGTGTCACTGGCCCTAAGATCATTAGAATTACCGTATGATCTCTTACAGGTAGTTTTAGACCCTTCTCGCCCTGCTAGGCTTTCAGAACCGACAAGGGAACGTTAACGCCTTTGAAAAACTACGTTAGAGCTAGAAATACCTTGACAGTCCGAAGCTGCGAGCACCCTTCCAGTATAGTGGTGTTCATGTTGTCCAGTTGTATGCGCAACGTATGTGCCATGACGGCCAGCTGCGTGTCGCGGCAGTTCGGCTGCGTCGTGCTTCCGTCAAACACGTACCTCTCCAACTGGTTTGTACAACTTTTGCTACAGACAGAACAGAAAAATAAATAAATATATGTAAATATATTTATATATGCAGTGCCCACGTGGAAATCAATGCGTCGCAAAGTTTTTCCCACGTAAATCTGAATCCCCTGGGATGTCTAATAAAAAAAAGTAGCCTAAGTTACTCCTTATTACATCAGCTATCTTCCAGTCCCGTTCAAATCGATCCAGCCGTTCCAGAGATTACCCGGAATAGACAGACAGACAAAATTTTTAAAAACTTTAGTTTTTTTATATGTACCGTGTATACATATATAAGCATTTAGTAAACAGCTGTTATTTTAATATTACAAACAGACACTCCAATTTGATTTAATTACTTTTAATCTAAGCCTACTTTTCATCTAAGAATTCTCGCAGGATTCCGATTTACACGGAATAAACTTTGCGACACACTGATTCTCACACGGGCAGAGGTAGTTATTTAATATATTAATTTAAATTAACATTGAGATTGCTAGTAGAATTAAGCGAAACTTACAATTCCTTCAAGGCATTTTCTTTATCCGCAACCCGTTCACTAACAATCTCTTTCAATTCGTTCAGTCGGTTCCCCAGGTCATTCCGTCTCTGCAGCAGTACCAACACATCCTCAGTGTGGAGGCCCAGCACTGAGCACAACGTATTCAATAACACATCGCACGTTTGAAGGCTTCGCTCGGCACTCTCGTGTTCTTTGCTAATTGCGTTCATCGATTGCTGTAAACAACAAATTTATTTAACATTTATTTAGATCTAGTTTATCTATACTAGTATTATAAAGAGGAAAGATTTGATTGTTTGTTATTATTCTGCTAAATGTGTTCCGAAACTACTAGACCGATTTGAAGAATTATTTTACCATTAGGATCCATTATCCGTGATGAATATATAAAGAGTAATCTATCCATCCATCCATCCATCCATCCATCTATCTATCTATCCATCTATCTATCTATCTACATGACATACTTGGCGCAACTTTATAAGATACATAAAAACAATGTTGTTTAATAAACATTATCCTGTCCCGCTGCTTTGCCGAGCAGGACAAGTTTGGTTCACTAGTCTTTTATATGGCAAAACGTTAGCAGCGTCCACCATAAGTAATAGGATAGTAACATAAATATCCAACTAACCAGTCTGCTAGCAACCGCGTCTCTCTCCTCATCCACATGCTCCCGCAAGTGTGCCGCAAACATGACGAGCTCCTCGGCCGCCCGCAGCTCGTGCCGCAGCGCCCAGTACACCAGCCGGTCCACCGCCGCCGCCTGACGCGTCACGTCCACCAGGAACGACAGCTCCTTACTCAGCTCACTGGGGACATTGACTTAATAAGTTATTTGGTGTAAGACGCTTGTCGGCTCTACCGCTTACTTATCATCATTGTCCATGAAAGTCCGTAAGGGGTCGTTTAGGTATTACGGTAAAGAATACCCTACCACCGACAATGAGCACTATCACGACAGCTCTTGGGATGGAAAATAGGCTTACTTTCTCATGTTTTTAGTGTTTCCAGGAATGACATTGTTTTACGAGATACATGAAAACAATATGATTTTAAACTTACATCATCGCTGACATTAAACATTTTTAATTGGAACGGGTACTCGGCATAAAATACAAAAACCGTGAGTACCTGTTACAACTAAAAACATAAAAACAATGTTCTACAAAAACATTACGCTAGTCCAGTCACGCCTTTTCCTGGCAGGAGTCTACTTGTACCTATAGGTATAGAATTAGATACTCACTCTCTTATCAGAAGGGCGGAGTTCATAGCGGTGTGGACCGCGAGGCTGGTCCGACTGTCCACTAGGTCCCTGGAGGCGCTGCGCAGCTGCTGCTCCACGATCGCCTCCTCCTGCTCCAGCAGCTCCAACGAACTCTGGGCTTCCATTACACATGACCTTCAACATTTGAATGACAAAAACGGTTGGACATGAAATGAAATTGAATGAAATTTTATTTATTCGAAGTAGCTTTTTACAAACACTTTTCGAAAGTCAATTTACGCCATCTCTTCTGCAAATTCCTACGATGAGTAGGCCCTAGAAGAAGAAGCGGCAAGAAACTGCCAGGGAATATATTTTCTGTATAACATACTCATGCCAAATAATTAACTCTATGTAATTCCGCACGGGTTAGGATATATTACTGTATATACATAGATTATTATATGTGTATTCGTTAAATGATGTGCTGATGAGTTTCTTTCGCCGTTTCGGCGGCCGAAGCAGTAGTAGAAGCAAGAAATATACGTGCATAAGTGTATTAGTGATAGCAAGTAAATAAATGAATTTGAATTTGAATTATGGAGATTAATGTAAATGTTTTCAAGGCGAGAGTGAATAGACTTTTACTAAGTTAATGTTTTACCATCTATGACTTCACAACTTACCGACAAATGGGACCGTAGTCAAGCACTTGAATTAATCTAACTCAAAAATAAGAAAAAACTCTCAAGGACCAATGATAATTTAGGATTTTAATAATAACCTCCCATTGTCATTACTTTTTGATTAACTATGACCTCTCAGGTGTGCAGGTTGCCTCATGATGTTTTCCTTCACCGTAAAGCAAGTGATAATTCATTTCTAATACGCGTATAACTTAGGAAATGATTGGTGCGCGCCGGGATCGAACGCACGACCGACCGGACGCACGACGAACGTTCGGGAGACTAACATTCAACCCCTAGGCTATCACAGCTTCCCATTACATGGTTTGAGCTAATGCTCAGCTATGGATCAATTTATGAATTAAATATTAAAAAATAGTTAACTCACGTGATCTGGCTAGGATGGACGTTGTTATAATTGGACACTAGGGAGAGTTTAGCTTGTTCACCGCTCAGCTCTGCCTTCGACTCTATGTATTCCCACAAGGCATCCGATAACCTGAAAATATTGAAATAACATGAAACTTATCCGCGAGATGGCAATGACTAAATTATTTTCCCGTTTTTGCAACATTTTTCATTGCTGCTCTACTGTTATTAATAATGGCGTGAAACGTCACGCCATATATAACAATATAGCCATTTTTTTCAATGTGAACCTGTATTTTAATGAGATACGCGCGTTCAACGAAACAAACTCTTCAGCTTTATAATATTACTGACTGTCCCCGCGTGGGAATCCGTGTAACACAGTTTTTCCGGCGTAAATCGGAATCCCGTGGGATTTCCAAGATAAAAATTTACCTAAGTTACTCCTTATTACATCAGCTATCTTTTAGTGAAAGTCCCGTCTAAATTGGTCCAACCGTTCCAGAGATTACCCGGAACAAACAGACAGACAGACAGATACATTTATAAAAACGGTTATTTTGGTATAGGTATGTACCGTGTATATACCTGTACTACGCATTTAGTAAAAAGCGGTTATTTTAATATTACAAACAGACTCCCCGATTTAGTTGTATAGATTACCTGCTATAAAGAAGTGATTAAAACCTTAAATGTTCCCTAATTAAATTAAATTAAATTAACCTTGATTCCATATTCTTAGCTTCAACAAGCGCAGCGCGCAAATCATCTTCTGTGACATCATCATTCCTCTTGTCAAACTTCTTGGTAGTGTAGAGGTCAAAATGTGACCGAAACAACCCTTGTGAATGTCTGTATGTATCAAACGGACCAAAAGTCAAAAATCTTTTGGCTGTTTCCTGAAATGCAACAATTAAAAAAAAACATTATTGCACAGACCTTCCAATGAAAGAGATATAATAAGCGGACTCAGGGGTTTGTGGCATTGTCTACCAGGGCTGGTGCACAAACTGTCAAAAGTCATAGTGCTCTAGCAGCTCTGCTTGAGTGGAAATCAGTGTGTCGCAAAGGTTTTCCCTCGTTAATCTGAATCCCGCAGTAATTTTAAGATAAAAAGTAGCCTATGCTACTCCATGTGACATCAGCTATCTTCCAGTGAAAGTCCCGTCTAAGTCGGTCCAGCCATTCCAGAGATTACCAGGAGCAAACAGACAGACAGACAAAAATTGAAACAAATGTTATTTCGTTCTATGTTTAGTGTATACATACATATACAAAGTAAAAATCAGTTATTTTAATATTAAAAACAGACACTCCAATTTTATTTACTTTTATAGATAGTCAAAACATACAACAAACTTACATCAAAAATCCTACCTTATCTTTACAGCAAGAACTGTACATATTAAGTGTATCAGTAACAATATCTACTACAGCATTTGTAATAGAATCCAGTTCCTCGGAGGCCTGGAGACACTCCTGGGCTGCAACAGCCTCATCCTCCTCAAACTGACGCTCTTCAGTATTCAACTGTATTATCTCCTTGTCCAACTTTTGTTTCATTATTCTGGAAATAAAGAAAGTAACTTTTACCATAATTTTGAGTCTTTAATCATGCATACAGCAAAGAAGTCGAATAATTTGCTGACATAAGTGTCCCCATTTGATTATAAGATGCGTTTTCAAAGTGCGAGTGAATAGGCTTCTATTAAATTAGGATACCACACCATCCTTGCTTGAACCTGACAATGGATCGTGATGGCAGGGTTTTACACTGGCTTCAATATTGAAGCCAAGGAGGGTTGTAAGACATGCCAAGGACGGATATCTTTGTAAGATATATGTCTTACAACCCTCCTTGTCAAACATCTGTGATATAATTTTAAAGAACCAGTAATAAGAGGTTGTCCCGGTTTCTTTCCACCAAATTGGTAATGCCTTAGGTGCTACAAATGTCTGAGGACTGCAGTTACTTCTATCATAAGATCATGTAACTTAATTGTAACTGCTGGTTGTGCTCATAAAAGAATCATGAATATTGTTTATCACTGATGTTAAGGATGTTACTGAGGTGAGGTGTTGCGGTGTCATCTTACCATCAGGTGGCCTGTCTGCTTGTTTGTCTGCTACTGACATAAAAAAAAAACAGGGGAAACATGGGATTATAACTCAAAAACAGGGAAAAAGTATCCTGTCAGGCCTATAATTGTAATGCAAAAAAAACGTGATTCATTACTTCAATGGAATGAGAAAAGGTGAAACCTTGGATTCTGGATGGATTCCCTACTTGGATGAACAATTATGTGACAATAAAAGTCAAAGGATGTGTTTGTGATAATTGTGTATGCCCATACAGATGTGTCAAATATTGTAATTGTGTAAAATATTGATGTGTAAATATTATAATTCCAACTCACTTATTTTGTTCAAACATGTCTTTCAAAGCCTTGTCATGTGTTTCCAGTAAAGACAATCTTTCTTTTTGCATTGATATATCCAACTTAACATACTCTGTGGCTTCAGGGTCACCAGGCAAGCTGATACCAGCATACTGCTGCTGAATGGAAGCTAACGTTACTTCTAGATCCTCAGTAGACAGGAGTTTGCCTTTTCTCTCAATTTCTGCATATCTGAAAGTTATACATACATTATTTATAAGACAGAAATGTCCTAATTAACTTTGTTAAAAATAAATAGTAACAGAACAATCAGTTCAACCAATTTATACAAATACATTAACTTAACAAAAGTTTTTACTACACTTGTAGGTGTAACACATAATACTTTCATAATTTAAAACAGATGGAAAATTGTTTTAGAATTTAAATAAATAAAAGTACCTGCATTCCTCACGAGCAGTCAGGGCGTTGTGTTGATCCAAATTATTATAAATCCATCGCAAAACATCACCAAATTCTGGATCACTTAGCATCCATTCGAAAGATTTGTTACAAGTGTCTACACCCAAACTGCGTAGGAAAGGAGTGAACTCCTCATCGCCGATACAGTTAATATTATTCATTTTCAAAGAATAATAATATATTTAAAAACAACACCGTTGAACGAAGTTTAAATTTGAATTTACAAATGACAATTAAAATTATGACATTGATTGACATTGTAAGGTATCATGACAATCACATGACTTCCGATCAAGTATTGCCAGATTTG
>DWPQ01002842.1:0-10153 GCA_018251795.1 Perichares adela | reverse complement strand
TTTCAAATCGGTCCAGTAGTTCCTGAGATTAGCGCGTTCAAACAAACAAACTCTTCAGCTTTATATATTAGTAAAGATTTATAATCATTCGAATCTAGCCTTATTTATTATAAAAAAATAATGAATAATTTAGAGTTTCATAAACTGATACGATATGCTAATATGAAGAGAGAGTCCACTGGGAAATCACTACTTAATTCAAAGATTATAGGCATCTCTTGTATTCCTTAAGTCAATTGGTCACTAAAACACTACCTTATATAACGTAAGTCACTCGTTATTTTAAGTCGTCTCTTTTAAGTAACGATAATAACAGTACTAAACGAATACTCATATAAACGCCAAACGTAAACGACAAATTTTATTGGTTTGTGAAAGTTAAATTTATTTGTCTGTTACATTTCGTAACGTCACCCTACTTTTCAACAAGAGCGTTCGCGGAGATTAATTACCTAATCCCTTTCTGTTAAAACGACAGACGTGATGGATAATAAAGGAAAATTGGAACAGATCCACATTTAATGTCCGCCTCCGTGCGTTTATCAAGTTTTAATTACTCCGGGAATGTAATGTTACTATAAATACTGAGATAATAATCGCAATATTAAACGTTATTATTGCCGAATTGTATTGACTTTATTATCCGTATCGAGATAAACGGCGTTAATGCTGGTATAGTTATATGATATCGAGTCGGTAACCGCATGTCTAATCAGAGAGCATATGGAAGTTATACCTAATCTAGTTAAAAGGCAAGCCTGCAGGGAGCGGGCTAGCAGCACCGGTTCTAGTGCGGGGGAAGCAGTAGTGGGGAGAGGGGCGACCGGTCGGGCGAGTCGTGTTGCACTCTTGCCCTCCGGCGCTACTCTCAGATTGAGATAAATGTACCATAGGGCTGCCAGATTGTCGGGAACCGCCTATCGGCTAGATAAATTACGTTATTATTACCATAAATTGTTGGATGCTTTACTGTGTTCACATACAGGCTTTAAGTAAAAAATCGCGTTGAAAGATTCCGTTATATAGATAGGACCGAAGCTAATAAAAGCTTATTACCCCAATAATTAAATAACTACATAATTTCAACAAATACATACTTATGTAACATCGCTCAACACACTGGGTTTATACTTTTGTATCCATAATAACTTTAAGGGAAATGTTCAATGTTAATTATTACTCTTTATAACTTTATTAATTGGCACCTTTTAGTATGCTACGATTAATATACGTTGACTAATAATAATTAATATTCATTATTTATTGTAATAAGATTGTACAGATATTATGTTTAAAAAATAATGTCTACGATTAAATGTCAATAGCCAATAGTTATTGGCTTAGAAGTAAGCGGAAGACCCGCACTGGTAACAGGCAATTAGACTGTTATAAAAGGTTTTATTTTATTCCTTGTTATTTTTGATTTTGATAGACATTTTGCTGATGGCCCTAGCGGCCTTTGCAAGTACACGCGAACAGAATTTTATTCGAAGATCTTGAATCAATTTCTTCGAGTCTTAGCACTGTATTCAAACACTGATCGATACCCTATATAGTTTATCTAACTACTGTATTTTGGATTTTTTGCAGTGTTAGTCGTAGCAAACAAATTGTCTAACGTGCAGGTGATGCGGTATAAAGGATAGGTGTGTCACCGTTGGCAGCTGTTAGGGCACATCTGCATGTTATCTCGTTTTGTCGTTGAAAATCACTAGATATGAAGAATGTAAAAAATCTTTAGGACTGTAAACTGTAAGGGTTTCATACAATGCTCAGTTCAAACCAGCCATTTGGAGTGGCACTTGCTACCGGATGTAGCAACCTGGTCAATTGGTACCTCCCAGCTTAATCCTATTTTGGTGGTAGTAAGGATCTTTATCTGGTTAGCTACCTTGATTACAGTCGATTGTCAAATGTTTTTATCGTATTCTAATTTCACTCGCGAAAGATAGTTAGCAAGATAGTTTACCATTCTGTTAGCCTGCAACACATTGGAGACATCCTTGATTATGATAATATATACCAGTGATCGCTTTGATCAAGTGTGACACTTTGTTTCCCGGATATGTTGGTATAAAAAACTTTAATACGTTTACCTGGCAACCCTACAGAACCGGGAACACGGGCACGGATCTCGTATGAACACAGTATGCCTCGATCCGAGCCTTAGCCGAGCGGTTATTCTTTTTCGTCCCGCACGAGAAAGTTTTTTGTGAAATTGTGCGCGTTTATGACTATTATGTTCATGTACGCGAATGATGTATCGAGCGCCGTAAGTACACTACGGGGTCACTGTACGTATACTCTGTTTTATGTTGTATTATTTATTTGTGACAATGGTGTATAGTTTGTTATGACTCTGTTCCTAGTACGCTTAACAATTTAATTTGTGGTACGTGATTGATATTCTGTCTGTAAACATTCCCTTTAAAGATTGTTGTCTGCTCTGTAAAATGTAAGTAATCTATTACAAATTTCATTCCTTAAAATTCATGCAATATCTTTTTTAATTATCTGCGGAATGTGAATTATTTTCTATATTCATTAGACGATGTTTCCCCACTACGTATTATGAACTGATTAGATTATAAATGAATTTAGATGTTATGGTAATATAGATTACGTTGCCACAGATCCTTTTTCGATAACGAGGATTAGCTTCAATGTTTTCCTGTTTTAATTACGTAGCCATCACACACACCGACTGCAGCGCCACCTACTTTCGAAATTCATTTATTAATGAAAAATTAAAATATACACCAAAATTAAATAATAAAGAAAGCCTTAAAGAAGTGAACTAAACTATTTGTAGATAAATGAATAGGAATATAATGTGGCAGATCAGTTTAATGATAGTATATATATCATGTAATTAAATCATTTTCTTTTATTAATTAATGTATGTAGTGTTTTTGATTTGATAACATTAGTTTTTTAATAAATCGACTACCTGCCTACACAGTATCGAAATCGACCAATCTATCTATGACGAATCTTGTTAGATACACTGTAATGCCAATTGTCTCTCGACCGGAAACGCTGGTTTGTTCGTCTGTTTCTTTTGTTTGAACCTTTTTATTTGTTCTTTAAAACATCTTGAAACGAGCCGTGAACAAGTTGATATTATTCTCGCTACAATTTGGGAAGCACTCAAGAGAAATGTTCTCGTAATGATAATAGTGGTTGTAGTATTATTTTACTATTCTTTGTCATCTTTTAAATAACTGGATTATTTTTTGCTACATTTATCTTTACTAAATCTATTTGTCTTTACTTTATCTTTGCTAAATTTATATTAAGTTTATGTTACAGCGTGTACTATTGCAGTAATTTGTTGTGGAATGCGTATGTCATTTTAGTTCTTTGTAAAATGTTTCAGTTTATTCAGAAATAGTACTAGTTAAACAACGCTATAAAACACTTTCGCATCACTAAAAGTTACAATTTTATGTGTTAAAGTTGTACCTATGTGTAAAAGTAAAACTATTTGTTTCTAGTTTTCAAGAAAGCGAAATGATAATTACATTATATTGCTTAGTGTTCTATTCATTTCAGAATGAGTTGTGTTTACCACGTGAATCGTGTCTTCTTCCATTACCATCCTTATCTGATATACATCAACCATTGTTGTAAATACATTTCATTTTACCACACTTAACGTGAGTGAAGGTGTGTTTAAATATTTATGTTCATTTAAATACATAATGCTTACGATACAAATGTAATGTCTCGTAGCAAACTTTGTAGATAAAGTTAGTTATCACGTTGCTAAGACAATTCTTGAGTTTTAACTAGTTTTTCGATAGATTGAATGACACCTTCAGACTGTTTGACTTTAACGACTTTCAAATTGTTTGATTTTAGTTACATCTTATTTCAAGTGTAATTCTGGGAATAAAAGTAAAAACTACAATATGACTGCAAAAACCGAATTAAGTAGGAAACAACTCGATACTTACTCGAGTGTGACTTTTATTTACCGTTGTGATGTAATTGTGTACACAGGTCAAGGCAAAACAAATGTAAAAAGCAAATACGTGAAAGCAAATCTGAGGATAGTATAAAGGAATAGTAATAGGAAAACAAAGCATGTAATAATCTTCTTAAAAAATAAATACGTGAAAGCGTTTATCAAAGTAAAGTTAGTATACGAGTAGCAGTAAAAGTGTGAGCGCAGATTTTAAAGTAAATATATAAGCAATAGTCAAGGGAAAACAAATCATGTAAAAATTATTTTAAGCAGTAAACATGTGAACGCTGATTTTATAGTAGGTAAACCTATAAGGACAAGTCAATGAAAAACAAATCATGTAAAAATCTTTTTAAACAGTAAACATGTGAACGCAGATTTTAAAGTAAATCTATAAGGAATAGTCAAGGGAAAATAAATCATGCAAAAATCTTTTTAAACAGTAAACATGTGCAGTTCCAGATTTTAAAGTAAATATATAAGGAATGGTCAAGGGAAAACAAATCATGTAAAATCTTTTTGAAAAGTAAACACGTGAAAGCAGATTTTAAAGTAAATCTGAAGATAGCATAAGTAAACGGTTGGCGTAATGCAGTGTATATAGTACATTATTGCAGGTGCAGCGTACTGTATCACAGTCGAACTAAAGGTCAGCCGAGGCGCGCTGTTTGCGTAAATAGACGTAACTCGCTAGTGAGATAATGCATCCGCTTATATAACGGTTAGGATACACGGTGCGATACCGGTATGTGTATAAACAACATTGGTTATTTACATATCCAAATTGTTGGCCGAGATAGCTTAGTGATATGAATGTTGGTAGCCTGAACGACATTGCGTGCGTTCGAATCTGACATGCACAACAAATTTTAAATCTTTTGCTTCGGTGAAGAATTCATAATGTTGTCAAAGATGTGTGTAGTGTGCCAATTTCCATTTTTAGCGTGGTGGACTTAGGTTTTAAACCCTCGTTGTGGGAGGACAATTGAGAGCAGCAGTAGGACAATTAGTGATTCTGATGACGAGCCAAGTTTAGTTGTTATAACGTAATCTGCGAGTAGTCTTAGTGACACAGATGACAAATAGACGGTCAGACAAAAGTTCCATAACAATGTTTAGCCTATATCGGTAACAAAACGTAACTCAACTTATGAAATCAATCTCCAGATTCATTACAGCTCCATAACAGTTTTATTGTTTGAATAGATTTGTACGAGTATGTGCCTATATACATACATGTCTCGACCCTTACATGGTATATTACTCCAGTATTAGAACTGATTATAACTCGTACTATGTTAATTATGAGGCGTGTTTAATCACACGAGTAATTAAACCCGAGTTCTGGCCTGTGTTCAACATAACGTAATAATTGAATCGAATAAATTTAGCATTTTGAATAATTTATAATTTGTAGACTAGTCGCTGTTTTACGCTTTAGATAAAAGTAAGTGATATTGAGGTGTATTGTCCATAGTTCGATGTGTAACTCTCCGTCTTCCTTGAGCCGAAGTCAATTCTTTTTATCCATCCTACTGAACAAGGGAAACAATGGCACTCGGTAACTCTTGCTGCAAATTTCTTTCTATACCCACTCAGCTTAACTCTCGAATACAGTCTATGAACGCATGGTAGCATTTTACCTGACTCATTAGGCTTACAATCCTCCATATAGAATAAATCGTGAAGTTTTTACGTGTTTCGGCTGCAATATCGAAGGACCAGTAAAAAGTGGCTTGATCGTCAATGCATCGGTTTAGGTGTTCCTGATACCTATAAACAGCGATGATCGTTCATCAGGTCCATCTTCTCGTCTTGTTAGGTATTGAGATGGTTAGGGTACAGTGTTCAGAGACCTAGAGGAAACTACTGACATAACCTCGGTTATTGCTCAGTAGGGTGGGTCCACGTTTAGGTGAGATTAGCTTGATTAGCTTGATCACTTACCATCAGCTGACCTGTCTGTTTCTTCGTCAGTTATTGAAATTAATAATGTATTTATTAAAAAATCGAGTACACCCCATTCAAGGATATAATCAAATCTGACCTGAGTACGGTCAAAACTTCAAACATAATTATCATAAATGTTGTAGTATGTAAAAGTATGAATTATTATATACTGAGTTATTTCCCATTGAAATAAGGTTAAAAATAAATTGTTTGATCTTCGAGCTCGGAGCTTCATTTGCAAGCAATATTCTCATTTGAGGAGTGGGCCTATGTGCCTATTAGGCGAGCGGCTCATTGGGGGTTGGGGTGGGTGTTCAAAGGTTTACCCCCATAAATCTTTTACGGCAATTTACTTACGGCTAAAAATTATCTTTTATATTTTAAATGATAATCTCTTTCAAAGCCTTGTACGGTGAATAGAGAGTTATTAAGCTTTTCATCTTACGTTTTTACATTTCATATTTTGTATTAACTTTAAGAATTAGACTTTTCCATATTTAAAGATGATGTTAAATAATCATTCCCTGTAGAAAAATATGAATACTAATTGTTTCATTTCTTTGTGGTGCATTAAAAGTTGTGTGTGCAAAGTTTTCTAGAAGCGTTAGAAAAAGACTAAGAAGAAAGATGTTCACCCTCTTTCCCGGGTCGATTCCTCATGTTCAGGGTTGCATCTCGGACTGATGATCTGGTTCCACCATTCCCTGTCCAGGACGTCACTTACATCCGTGTGCTTTGCAAGACTTGTTTTTTATTTGTTCGGTCCATCTTATTGATGAACGACCGCGTCTTCTTTTGTTTTTGGTGTTCCCAATAAGTTTATAATAAATAAACTTAGTGTTACTGTTATAGTAATAGTTAGTGTTCCAAAGTGGTCTCGAAGGTGAACAATAATGGGTTGTTATGTACATAATATGTACAGTTAGTATAAAACTATCTAAACAATATTATTATAAATTTAATTCAACGGAGAAAACGCGTTGCCAAAGTGAAAACAGTTTTTGATTTAGAGAATTGTGTCGTTTTGTTATATTATTTATCTACTTCTCTTCCGGAAATAACACGGATATTTCTTTCTATTATTAATATTCTCTAAATGAGAAACTGTAATAATTTTCCCAAAGCGTTTTCTCCGCTTCGTCTGGCATAATTATCGCCATCCTTTGTGGCTACAAAGTTAAACCCTTTCATACTCGGAGAGTATAGAAGTTTGTTGCGCGGTTCCTGCGCCGGTGGGCATTGAATGTTGATACTAGTACCTGTGTTACAGTTCAGTACACCCGGCGAGCTGTTCATTGTACATATCAAAGGGCCTTCGACAAAGCCCGACACTCCTACGATACCGTCGTTGCTTCCGAGTAACTCAATTTGTTGGGCGTGCGTTTATGCTCTTATTTCATGGTGAAGTGAAATGAAATTTTATTCGAAGTTTTTATAAACATTTTTCTTCAATTTACGCTTTCGTTTCTGCAAATCTCTAACATAACTAGGCCCCGGAAGAAGAAGAAAAAGAAACCAGGGAATTTTATATTTTCCTATTCACAATTACAAAGAACCTATGTTTTTTTGTGTATAACAAACATATTATGCCAATGGCTTTTGTCTGCATAGTTAGTAATCATCAAGTGTATTTATCTTTAACGAAAAGTATTCACTAATGAATAACTGTATTTACCTTTAGTGAACAATTGTGTTCACCTTTAATAAAGCATTGTGTTCACCTTTAACAAAGAAAGGATCAGCAACCACCGGACTGTACACACCTTTCGAAAAAAATGTGGACAAATTTGTGTTTATATAGACAGCCCAATCAATTATATATACCTACCTACATTATTCACGCACACACGCAAATGGTGTTATATAGCTATCGAGTATTAGCAACGATACTTCAAGTGGGGAAATTAACGAGGGACTGTACTATACAGTGAATTGTAGGCTATTTCGAACCGTTAGACACAAGAGTCGAGGAAACGTCCTAGTGGAGTCCATTAATTGCCCCGGCTGTTTCAAACTTCATAGTAATTCCGCCCGACCGCTTTGTACAGGCCATTAGTAAGATGGGACCGTGTCGAATAGTGATTCGATTTGGATTTGGGCCTCGCTAATTACTTACTAACTTCGGTCATCCATATTGTTTCGACAGATAACTCGATCAACTCTAACGACAATTAATTGTTGTCTAAATGTAAAGTATTTGTTGTTGACGACTAGCTGGGCTGACACACGTTCTTCTGACATACTGTTGTAGTTATAAATAGTTGATAAACAATCAGATCATCAACAATATGGGGATTACCGCCACCCATGTACAGCCAACATATTTACAACTATTTCCGAAAATATATAAATTTTGATTTGAGTTACTTTCGTTCTCATACTGGAAAGTATAAAGATATAAGTAGATAGTAATTTAATGTGCATAAAATGTTTGCTGATAAAGTGAATAAAATATTGTTTAATTCATACTTACATGCCAAATGTTTCCGTACATATCGATTAAAAGTGTTTCAAATTAAAAATGCCATTACTTCAATAAGCCGACCCCGATTTATCATCTCTTCGGTAGGCAGTGGCAATAAAGGGTAAAGTAAGGGTCCCTTGACGCCTACGGGGTGAATGACATGGGGTAAGTGACATAAAACGGATCGTTCGATTTTATGCGAGGCTGGCGTCGCATTAAATATAAATTGTATTCTAGTTTCAAATGGAAGGCTTTAAAGGAATATTTTATGTTTTTAATTGCTTTATGCATTGTAAATAATTTTACCATAAACTTAGGAAATTGTTATTTTTTAATTATACATGAGTTTATTCAGCTCTCAGAGTACAAAGACATGTAATCAAGAAAAACAATTGTGTCTAATTGTGTATTAAAATCGTCTAGGAAGCAATAAAAATATACACTTAAAATTTCATCCAAATCGGTCCAGCCGTTTAGGAATTAGGTGACAAGCCCACGTATAGATAAAACATAGATTAAAAAGTATTATAATATACATAAACACTACATTATACATTGTTGTATAAATATTATACATTGCCCTTAACAAGTAGTATCGTAAATCTGTGTAATCAAACCCTTATATAGAGCACTTATAAATCACTCTTCAAGTGCTGATTGTAATACAAGTTATTATTGTATGGACTAATTGGTCGTTACACATGTTAAGAATATGTTGCATAACATGTGTTGTAGGTGTGCCAATTACGGCAGTGACGTGTGAGTGTGATTGTATCAAGATATGACATCATTCCTGATCTTTGATAGGCCACGGGAAACTAAATATTGAAATGTAAGTTCATGTAGTTTCAGTGATCTTCGCTAGATGGCATTAGCTGTAGCAAGTTTTGTAGAGTTGTACGTAAATTGATATTAAATGCTTAGTTGATATATTTATATACGATTTTACGTACTTGTTCGAAGTTATATTTGTTCTACTGTCGGGTCCGGGTTTTGTCTAACATTGAGAGGGCTTAAGGCCATATTCCACCACGATGTCTTACTGCGAATGAGGAAAATAAGGACAATTAGGAGAACATTATGGAAACCTCTAGTATGAAGTTTTCTTCACGATGCCTTTTATCAAGTGATAATCTATACTAATATTATAAATGCGAAAGTAGCTCTGTCTGCCTATCTGTAACGTGATCACGGCCAAACCGCTGACCCGATTGTGATGAAATTTCATACGGAGATACTTGAAGATCTTAGGATGAAAATAGGCTACTTTTTACATTTTTTTTTAACTTTACCAGGAATTTCATTGTTTTACGAAAACAAACATAAAAACAGTGTTTTATAAAAACATTATTCTGGTTAAGTTGCTGCTTCTCCGGGCAGAACAAAGTCTGTCGGGTCTACTAGTCAATATTATAATCGAAGACATGAGTGGATGAAGATGATAGTAATATGTCGTAAAGTTTAATATCGAGGAAATCGAGTCCAAAGTTACGCATAGACATTTTAGGATATTACAAAACGCCGCAAGTGTTTCAAAATTAAACTTGTTAATTAATTTAATTAAAGAAATAACAAGTTTAATTAACTGATTAATTTAATTACATTAATTAATTAACAAGTTTAAATAACTGATTAATTTCATTAAATTAATTAATTAACAAGTTTAATAAACGGATTAATTTAATTTAATTAATTAATTTAACTTAACGTTTAAAATTGTTTATATGCACATAACACCATCATTCATGCATAGAATAGCGAAAATCCAT
>DWPQ01002841.1:0-10155 GCA_018251795.1 Perichares adela | reverse complement strand
ACGGCGCGCTTTGGTTCGTCTTTCATCATGCGTACCGCGAAGGAGTGGAATAAGTTGCCGACCTCGGTGTTCTCGTAAGATTATAATGTGAGTGGCTTCAAGAAGAGAGTGAATAGGCTTTTCCTAAGGGTTTTACGTTTCACCATCTATGGCTTCATCACCGCTTATTATCGGGTGGGATTAAAGTCAAGCACTAACTTATCTAAAATAAAAAAAATGTTCCGTCTCCTTGTATGTATACACATACAAGAATACAAGAATACATACCGACTTAGCGGGTTGTACTTTAAAATAAAATAAAATAAAAAACGTTTGTTATAAAACGTTAAACGAGTCACCTTTTAATATAATATAGTCGTCATGAACAAAAGATTGACAACCTCTGCATACACACTGGGGTACCCACTGTTAGTACCGGCAAACGGATACCAAACATTATTTTTAATGCTCTCATTAAATAGGTACTATGTGACCGTGAATAGATTCAATAAACTGAAAAAATTATTGCTTATAAATTCAACCTGTTCTTTTTCTCCTTCCTCTCCTTTGAGAGTCCTGGGTGTGTACATTAATCTTTGTTTTTTTTTTGTCAATTATGTTAATTTTATCGCACTGACAAAATCCCTACATGTCTAAATGATTTTGAACTACAATTCTCAGATAGTATGCTTTATACTTTAAAGCACATAAGCATGATTTTACGTAATTTACACGAACACAATTGGGCATGAAAACGTTTCAAAAACAAAACACACAAAAACGTACGCAATTTATCCACAGTTAGTTGATCCAAGATGGCAGTAAATGACATATTCCATTTAGGTATTAAATTACGAACGTATCAGTTGCATTTATTGATAAGTGAACATTCATATAAAAATGTCATGCAATGTCAATGTATTAATTGTTGAATCAAAGATTGAAATATTCTCTATTCCGAAAAGAACTTGTAAGGATTCAAATTACGTGCATTTGTTGATTCGATTCGATGACAGGCCGTGTGTATCAACGAATCATATTTCGATAATTGGAAAAGTATATGTACCTATATTGAGTCATATGAAATAATATAGAAGAAAATTGGCACAAGATCGTTATCGCCTCGAGTGTCGTAAGATGGGTGCGCCATAGTATATTAGTTTACACTTAAAAAGCTTGTAATTATTTCACTGAAATAGGTTAAAAATTAAATGGCGAGTTTTAAACATCGCGATCTCGCTTCAGTACGCATTTATTAAATTAGAACGGCGTAGCGAATTGTAATCCCTACTAATATTATAAATGCGAAAGTAACTCTGTCTGTCTGCTACGCTTTTACGCCTAAACCACTGGACCGATTTTGATGAAATTCGGTATGAAAATAGAAATGAACTTGGGAAAGGACATGGGCTACTTTTTATCTCGAGATTCCTTCGGGTCCCGATGCAAAGCGAGGGCGGTTCACTAGTAATTAATAAATGTTAAATCAATGCCAAATAAAATACAAAATAATATTAATAAAAAAAAACTTACTATATTATCATTTAATTTTATCAATCGAGCATTTATCACGCGTTCGTCTCACAGTACTTCAAGCATTCCGACAATATATATGTGATTCTCATGATCACGATCGTACAGATTATTGTTAATACATACTTCATTCTCAGTTACACCTAATACCTCGCACAAGGAACTAATACGGTAATTGTTGATAAGGAGACGATGACCTGATTCTTTATCCTAGTTACTTGTATGTAGTTGCGGCTTGTGGCAGAAAGCTGTTGTAACCCACATACGACCACTGTTCTTACTGATTCCGAGAAAGTATGTGAACCGAGAACTTAATGGTTTGGCTAACTCGATGTCATCGTGTTCATGGGTTTAGCTTAAAATATAGAAATTTGAAACTTAAAACAAATTCGAAATCATTTATCCATGTAGTATCCTCATTCATGCCTATACCCGTAAATACGTCGTATGCCGTTTCTAATGTTGTTTTAAACGGTGATTAAATCATGGACATGGCATGGCGAAAGAAACTCAGCATAATATATTTTAAAACAATATACGCATCCATTACAGTAATTTACCTTACCTAACAGTGTTATCCAATTTCCATTTGCTAACTTACGTATAATGAACCACTAACATTTAGGTTAGCTTATCGATTCACAACATAAAGCAGTAAAATTTTCGAGAAAAACCGAGTCCTGCATTTATTAACTTCTTCAATTATTATCGCCATTATATTATTATGTAGAGAATAATGGCTTACGGATACGATTCTCCTAGACTAGTTTGATGGGACTTATCATAGTCATATCCGATTACCAAAGTTATTGAAGAAGATATATTTGCTCGTGAGAAAAGCCACCAAACATAATATGTAACATAGAGGCTCCGTGAATATTATATTTTATACTACGCATTTATATTACAACTCATTCCAAGAATGTACGGACTGTTGAAATCAATCGCTGCATATCCACTAATTGATTTATAATCCCCAAACATGATAAACCTATTGTATAATTGTACCTGTGCGAGGAGCACTACTATACAGAAGTGATTTTTACGACGTCTGGATTAAATTCGTTAAAAACTAATCTAAGAGATTAAAATTTAAGTGATTAAAGCAGTGATTAAAAAACCTAAAACCATTATTTACATAAAAATGTTGGTGAAACTCTACCGTGTTTGTACGATATTAAAATATTACCCATCGCAAGTGGATACAGGCATCACGCGGCCAGTGCACAATGTATGGGAATTCTGTTTACCGAAAATTAAGTAAAGTTTTATCGTCGGTATTTGTTGAAATTTATCTCCGAAGATAACGCGGAGACTACATTGACGGAAAATGATTTCCGTGAATTTATGTAAGTACTCTGTGTAATTTTTCTAATGTCATAGCTTTTACACGACCAGTGTCATTGTAGTAACATTATTTTCATGTTACTTTGCCCATGAAACTTTATGAAACGATCGAAGAAGCAAAAGTAAACCTGTATAAGTGTATGAGTAGTACGAAAATTAAACTGAATATTGTATATTGTATTTAATATCTGTGAAGTAAGTTAATATCTTCAATGAACAAATAAGATTAATAAATTTGTAAAATAATAAATTTGTAAAATTTATAGCGACGGATAAATTTGTTTGTCAAATTGGGAGCGACGTTTCTACGCCACCTATAGAGATTTGTAGGAACTTATTGTATGAAATCTCAAACTCGTTTAATAAACATCGCCCCCAGAAATTAACAAATTGCACATATGCAATGCAACAAACATTTGCACTCAAAATAATCAAGTTTGCAAAAATATTATATAGGACGTCAAGACGAGTGATATTAAATACATATAAGTAATTCGTCGTTTCCTAGGGATCTCAAAACATTTTTATATTACAAGCTTTTCAATTTGTCTACATCTATCAATATTTCCCTGTTTCAATTGTGGTACATATCTCGAATTGTTCCTTTTTCTCTATGTATAGCAGTATCTCATTTTCCTTTCCATAGTATTTTAAAACGATTTGTATCAAGTAGCAGGGAATTACTTAGTTCGCGTAGCATGGCTCTTATGTAAGTAGATCTATTTGCGTTTAGTTGTGTTCCTCGGTAAGATATTATATTAATACTGTTACTTAGGATATACTTAAACAAGATACAGATATACTTAAACAAATAGGTACATGTTTAAGACAATGACATGTCAAATTCTTTGTCCTGTTATGTAGACATTACACTCATTTTTACTGCACCACAAATAATGACGTAGGAAAAATTCTCATCTTGTCTTACTCATAACAATGCCTATGGATATTTATGAGTAAACAACGGTGAAACATATTTTCACGATGATTACCGAAAAATTAGTTTGTTGCAAATCAATATACCTATTATTACTGACAAAATAAATTCGGAATTATGAATCATGTTTATGAATATTTTTAAGGCTGAACTGATCCTTACTTTAAGCACTTTAGGTCAGTCATTTAGGATATCAAACAGCGCAAACTGACTACCACTCAAGAGAATGGAAAATTGTGATACTTATTTGAGACTTTTAGGGAATATTTTAGGTTACGCCTCCACACAAATTACGAAAGACGGTGTTAAAGAAAATGTGACGAATTGTAGTAGATTTTTTATCATCACTCTTGTATATCTTATCAGTATCTTACGATAGGTCTGACATATTCAGTGACGGAACCAAGTGCGGAGCGCACGTTGCGTGTCTTTGTTTAATTGATTTTGTTCATTTAGTATTTATTAGTGATAAGCTCAATAGCAGGTGAGTGGCTGTTGATAAAGTGGTTCACTTTCTCGCAGTTTGTAATATGAAAAGCATAAATAATTTTATATTGCTTCGGTAATTTAATAGAAAATATTTATAATCAAAATATAGTTTACCTACTTATTAAATTAATTTTAATAAATTGTAAAAAGTTAACAATATTTACCGTAAACAAATTACAAACATAAATAAATCTTCTTCTATGATTAAATCCACGATCCTGGTGATATTATATAATGTGATTAAAAGCGAAAGTTTTTTGTTTAAGAATATAATAATTAATTCGAAATAATAAATTAACCTACTTGCAGACGCATTAATATTTAACCGTTCTCAAACTTAATGACTGAATTCATTTACAGTTTCAACGTCAATCGATTCAAATGACCGGAGCACTATAAAACTGAACGATAGTTTGATAAAATACCAAAATGTTAGTCGCAACGCTGAACACGTTGACGCCGCGTATGCGGTTCAACCACACGAAGGTTACCATCGAGAACGTTGCCTTCAGACTGCACTACCAGATCACTGTGACTCTGCTGTTAGGCTTTGTGATCCTGGTATGCGCGAGGGAATACTTCGGAGAACACATCAAGTGCATATCGGATCAGGGTGTGCCTGACCATGTGATACAGACCTACTGCTTCTTCATGGCGACATTTACCATCGTGAGTTTCCCTTCTATTTTTTAGTGTTTTTGTGGTGTATTACGACTTTGTAGCCCAGATGCTAGGTATGGTAGGAAGGGTCCCTGGCTTAAGTAGGTTGATCAGCCTGAGTAGATTTTGATGTGACTAGAAATGTGTGTGCGTTTCTTTAATTTGAGTGTGTGACTACGATCCCATCTGATGGTAAGTGAGAATGTAGTTATTATGGTAAAGCTCACTAACTTAGCAAACACCTTCACTTTCGTATCGAAAGCGCTTACATTATAATCGAATAGGAACATCGATGCCGGCATCTTATTCCACTACTTCGCTGTACGCCTGATGATTAACTTAGGCCTTAGGCCTCAGTTAATTTTTACATGACCGGAGGAACATCAATACATAATTGTTCCTATGCAAAAGCTCATAAAAAAATGTTCAAAATAATTTTGTTCTTCGAAAGGTAAGGCATTACAACGAGAGCCTCCTCCAAGCAGGGTTCTTACCCCACCCCGGGGTAGGCCCCATGTCCGAGAACGACAAGACGCTCCATCACACCTACTACCAGTGGGTGCCTTTCGTACTCTTCATACAGTCCATATGCTTCTACATGCCGCATTACATCTGGAAGAAGAAAGAAGGTTGGTTTGATTAGTAATTAAGGAAACATTTTTGTCATCACCAAGTCATTAGCAGCCGCCGTGGAATCGTGTTACGTATCAGAACGCATAGTTATCACAGAGCTTGGTTCAGGTTTTCAGTTAGTGCAGACGAGTTTTTTGGGTAAAAGTGTTAAGAGCAACCACACTTAGAGCGAATATTTTATTAAATGTATTTCCTCAGGGATTTCGACGATTTTACCCCTTGAGCATGTGAAAGCAATAACTTAGTGATTTGGGCTAAGCATGCGAACTTCGAATAAGTAATAGATGTCTGATTGATTTCACTAATATATGTGTTTGATTACTTCAAGTTTTCGCTAATTACATTGGCCAACATTCGAGCAATGAAAAAGTAATAAAATTGATAAGAACTATTTAACGACATTCTTAACTACAAGTTAAGTATGTCAAATCAAACTAGTCAAATTAACAATGGGTAGCGTGTTGATACGTAAACCGTTATATGGCTCTTAAGTTAAGTTTAGTAAATGATAGGAATTAAAAGCGTTTCCCAACTATTCTTCCCTGGTTACTATTCTTAAGCTTCCCTTTCGCGATATATATAAAGGATTTTTTAAGTCACACTAATATGTATATTATATAGGTATGCAATATGAAAACAAAATACAGTTGAATGTTCAAATAAAATTATTTTTTAACAATAATGAATTAGGTTCTACGTTTAAACAATTAAACGATGCATAACGTTCGTTACTTGCGACCGGGTATTTTATCTTCATGGACGGTCGTCACGTACACTTTGGGAACCGGTGTTTTACAGTATCATATTTTTTTAAATTACTTATGTGGTTATTGCTGTAAGCCGGTATGTCGGTCGGTTTATGAGGCAGCCATAAAAAGATTAAATGGATTGATTGTGTCGATATTGTCTGATAATAAATTACTTCACTTTATCATATTTTTACATACAAAATATCAAAAGGAAATCCGTTTTAAAACTACAGACACAGTTGGAATTAAATTTCATTCAAAATCAACAATTTATCTATTTATAAATTTTTAGATCTTCAATCTCGTGTGAAGGATAGTAATAATCAATATCCAAATTAGTAGCAGAAAGTAATTTTATTAGTAGCAGAAAAAATGTACTTCTCAAAATCTAAGTTTATGGTTTCCTACTTATTACGAGTTGAAAGTGGAATATTCAAATTTCCCTCACTTGTACATCTTAGAGGCACAAATATGCAGTTATATCTATATATATAAAATTCTAGTGTCACAGTGTTAGTTGCCAAACTCCACCGAAACGGCTTGACCGATTTTTATGAAATTTCGTACGTACATTCTGTAAGTCTGAGCATAGGTTGTAAACTATTTTTCATACCCCTAAGTGATAAGGGTTGTCCACCCCAAACATATTTTATTTTTTGGTAATTCTTTTCTATTTTTTTTATGATGTGGTATTAAAAAATACATACAACCCTTAATTTTCACCCTTCCATCACCAACCCCTAATTTTTATTACATTTAATTTGTTTGGCAAAACGAGGTTTGCGGGGTCAGCTAGTAGTTATGTAAAATTTTACTAACAATACCCGAATACTTATACTTAGTTAAATAATTTGATATCGCCATCCGAGCGTTATACCGGCACTACAAAAGTAATTAAATTAATATTGTTTTGTCCAATATTTCCAAATCCCAAAATCCTATAAATTATGCCAGCTAAAGAGCTAATAGAGTTAACGAGAAAAAAGTCGGTTCATATTTCTTAAATATTTCCCACTCTTTTGAAAAAATACCGAATATTATTTTTTATCTAATCTACGCTTTCTGTTGACAATTATTGCACTGTACAAAACTGTTCTAATTTTTAAAATACCCATAAAACACAATTTAAAACAGTGAGTTGTAATACCTAACTCGTTGAAACACTTGAGGCATCTTGCTAGACAAAGCACTTGAGATACCTACCGAACTGCAGCTATTATGAGGCAAAGTTATTCTTTGTCGCTATTAAATATGTTTTTAATCCGACAATAATGCGTGGTAATTATGATAGAGAATATGTGATGGTTTGACAGTTTCAAGTGTTTCTGCATTATGTTGTTTTGAGTTAGACATCAATAAATACTACGATGTAATGTCAAGAGCTGCGTATCGTACCAGTGAACGTGACATGAGACACGCAAGCCATAATCGAAATAATTGAGAGAAGATTGAGAATGCAGAACGGAAGGAGAATGTTACTCATATCTCATACTCAAAGATAGAGTGAGATAAAATAGTTGAAGATTGTTTCAACAAACATATGGGAGAACTAACTATACGTATGTCATTAATTAGGAGTTGAATTCGTTGTTATTGGGGAATTAAAATAGTAATGAATGTGTTATTAATTCAGCTTAGAATAATTTGTTACTTCTATTAAGCATAATACTGAAAGCTAAAGAATAGCTAGAAATTATGTTTCTCATGTTTACCAATTTAAACTCCGGCACGGAAGAATTTACCATAACTAAGAGGGTTGAATAAATACGGAATCAATTAGAACACCTAAGATATTCTTAAAATATTCGTAACTTTAATAACATTTCACGTTGAGTATGTTATGGTGTGTGTTTCGGTCTCTCTATCTCGCTCTACGGGCAACATTATATTTTATTTCTTCATTTTCATGAGTTCATGGTGCTGAGAGATCTTTTAGTTATTAGTGTAACCGAATCTCTCAGTCATGCTCCGGTATACTCATTGCTAAAATCCGTCACAGTACCATTATCTTATCATAACAATTCAGGTTAAAACAGTTATTATAGCTGTGATTGTCCTGACAGGTACTTTCATAAACAATGCGAGTGACTTCATTTTATGAACCCCAGTTTGCATTCTGTGTCATGGTTTGCTGTTGAATACAATTTATTGTTTATAATAAAAGTTTACAGCAAACCACTACTTACAAATGACTTTTATAGTTTTCAGGCAAATAAAACATGAGTGATGAACATTTTGATAGCCTGTCATGTTGCGTAGTCATGTTACTATCTGATTTTCCATTATATTGGTTGACCTAGTATTTTTTTAAAGATTTCCTCCTACGCCAATGCTGCTTATTCAATTTAGTTAGGGTAACATGGAAATATGTAATTAATTAACTTCATAAATATATTTTTTTAACAATAGGTGGACGCGTCAAAGCCTTAGTAGATGGGTTGCAGTACGCCGGTCTCTCCTTGCAATCAGATGAGGACGTGCAGTGTGGTGCGGCTACTGTTCCTTCCAAAGATAATTTGGAGAAGCGAGTTGACCTTATCAGGAAGGATATTTTGCTCAGGTATGAAATATCTGAGGCAGTGACTTGAACACGACCTGCTTTGAGTATGATCCTTTTCCGTATTTCTGCGACTGCAAACTATAATATTGTAATTACTTTATGGAAGTATACTAAATAAATGTTTATTCATCATTTTTTTATGATAACTTGGGCAACTTTTAGTTTGTGTTAAATCGAAAGAAATAATGAAGCTAATGTAGATCATACTTACAAGAAGGGCTAAGGTTCAAATTTAAAACTATGGAAATTCTTATTCGATATTTGTTTCAGATTACGAATTACTAGAACTTGGTCCACATGGATGGTGGCAATGGAGGTGACCAATCTTCTGCACGTGATGCTACAAATTTGGTTGATAAACGTGTTTCTGAATGGTCACTTCATTGGCCTCGGTTCTCAGGTCCTGAATACTAAAGGCTGGGATCAAATTGCTGATCCACTCGAGACTGTGTTTCCTAAGGTAGATATTGTTTCTGTAATAGCCAGTACACTTGATTGGCCACGTCTGTATATATAGGTATGTACTATGTACACTGTATGGGCACACCAGGGCTGCTATAGACAGAGCGTATACTACGTATATCTGCTTGTTTAGTTTTCCAACATAGAAACCTTAAAAATTTACTAAATATGATTGATTATATTACTAAAGGATCTACTTGTTTGTAGCTAACCAGTGAGTCTATGATGTCTGCAAAATATAATTCGACGATGTGTTTATTCATGTTTATTATTTTTGATCTAATTATACCACCTTACAATCCAAATGGTAGTTACCTCAGAGTATAGTTATTAGGCTCTTTTCTGAAGTATATTATTTATCAAATACGAGTAATTGGGTATTGACTTCTCGTTACATGATATATGTTTTATATACCACCATGAAGAAAATTCGATTTTGGGGATGCGAGCGTTAAAAGTTTTTATATTTATTTTCCATTGGTTTCAGGTGACGAAGTGCATCTTCCACAAGTTTGGTCCTAGCGGGTCCATCCAACAGCACGATGCACTATGCGTAATGGCGCTTAATATTATCCACGAAAAAATCTACACCATACTGTGGTTTTGGCTGCTATTCCTCTTCATTGTTTCGCTTATTGGTGAGAATTTTACTTCTTTCTTCCATAGCCTTAATGCGGATTCAGTGCAAATCGTAATAAATTGAAATAAAAATAAGTAAGCAGATGTGCTTTGACCTTATACCTCGTAGATAATTATCGTCATTCTGGTTAGTTTCTAATTGTTGCTCATAGATTGGATGATGGTGA
>DWPQ01002840.1:0-10155 GCA_018251795.1 Perichares adela | reverse complement strand
AAACCCCCGTACGAACACTCAATTTACGATGTTTTAGTATGCAAAGGGTCTTGTAATTCGTGTTGGCCTGCTTGTGGCTAGGACAGATATGGGAACGCATCTCGGAAATAAATAGTAATGTAACAAAATCGCTCCGTGATCTATTATGACGTCATCTTATCACGCGTATTCGAAAATGTAATTGAAATTTCTCTGAAGTTATACGATATAGTTTTAATACCTGTATGACGCATGGTTAAAACGTTATGCCGTTTGATTAAATACAATAAATTCGTTAAGAAAACCATTCAAAATTTGCTATAATATTTTCTTTAAAATTAATCTTAATATTAATTTAATAATGCCGCAATTTTAATGTAATAATTAGTATCAATGATTATATTTTAACAGCAATCCAATTTGCTTTCATTTATATTGATGGCTCGGATTAGAGTTCATTACTACTGCACTTTTTTAATTTATGGCATTTTTTTTATTTCTAATAAAAAACATTTTTTATTGGTTACAATAAGAAGATGACGTCATACGATCTGACCGTAATATCGTGTTATTGTTTCTACAAATCAATCGCGGTTTAAAGTGATCCAGAATCGAGGGTAGGTATCCGGAATCACAATACATTATTCGTCCCAATATCAACATTGACTTAGGTACAATCGTGCATTACATGTTAACAGACAATGGTACAATCGTAATTATTGGTACAATTTGTACCAAAATCATTTGCATACCGTACCAATACCGTCGATTCTGTGTCCACACACAAAATTTTATTAAACGTGAGATTCTCAAACAATTTACATCAGGTTGTTCATAAAATCCAACGACAAGCAGCTTTTAATATGCCTTGAAATTAATATAGTTTTCGAAACTAATGAAAAATGTATGCAAAATTAATGTGACGGCATATTCATTTTGAAATGTCACAAGCAAATTTTTATTTTTTAAAAAAATGTACTCTTAATGAGATTTGTTGATGTAAAAAATATGATGTATTCGATTAATTAAAATAAAATAAAAACTTTGGACTCGTCTTGCGACGACGAGCCTTTGTGATATAATTTTTGGGAATAAGGTAAAAACACTTTTTATGGACAGCCTGTAACCGTTGACGGTGAATAAATAAAATGTCGCGTGAGATCCGCGAGGCCCATATCTCTCCGAGCGGTTGTAAAGCGAGGGTGTGGGTGACGCGCGTAGGACGGTGTCGAATGGGGCGAGCCGCGCGTCGTAGAGAGATGTTGTTGGCAGCCGCGGCCGGTGCTGGAGACCGAGGTGTAGTGGCGGCGGCCGGCGGCGCGGCGCGTGCGACGGACGCTCACGGTACTCTCCCCTAGCGGGCCGTAGCGGCCCTTAGCGGCCCATAGCGGCCCGTAGCGGCCTAGCGCGTAGCTCCCTCACTCACGCTCGCGGCAAGTCGCGACTACACCCTTCGCAATTCAACGGGAAACGCGCCTCGATTTATTACAAACTTTACAGTTTAATATATTTTTATACTACTGCGATTTGACATGTTTCCATTGCTGTGTTGTGGTTATTTTTTTATATATATTTTTATTTTTTTACGATCCTCCCGAAACAAGGTGGACGCTTTGAGCCTTTCGTTGTCTATGTTTTCGATTTTGTTTTCGTGGCTTCATTATCTACCGACCGAAGTCGTGATGTTATTCAGTTTCCGTTGTACAACAAATTCATGACTAGATTAGAGTTAACCGCTATTGTACATACGTGGAAGTTTTCAATTGGTTTGATTTTGTATTGTTCCGTGGTGTACCTACACTGTACATTTACTCGGAAGTACCCTCTGAGTAGCGTTGTAAATTGACTGTTGTAATTGGAAACTGATCTGTCGAGTCACGCCGCGGCGAGTCCATTGCGAAGCGGTCCAGGGTCGACGGCTTACCGGGAGCGTTTCAATAGTTCTGTTTTCTCGTCTGTTTGCATCTCCCCACGTCTCCGGCTGTAGATCTGCCCCTCCCACATCTGGCACCGGCCCGCCCCCCCGCACATCCCACCACCGGAGTCGCCGACCCCTCGACATCGATCTCACTCGACCCACTCATCAGTCCTTCGCTTTGTTATGCGTCATCTAGCGACTCGTCTCCATCGAGGCCACCCGAGTGTTCGTTCCGTTAGCAGTTTTCGCTCGCACACCTTTCTTTAGTAGTGTTTGTTTATCAGCGAGCATGTCGGCGGGCGGGCACACATCCAGCACCGGTCATGTATCGCGTACGTCGAACGGGTTACAGTAGCTGCATGCTTAGACACCGTCGTCGACGTGACACACGCGTTAACTCTGAATACAGTGAAACCGTCGACCGAACAGAGAACATCCACACCACACTCGTAAATCGGTGGCGCGTCAGCGGCGGCAGGCAGCGAGGTTGTACCGGTAGGGGGGAGGGAGGGTAGCGGCACTGGAGGGTTGTGTTGGTTGCAGCTGCGCGTGGTGCGCGCGTTCAAATCGACGCTGGAAGACCTCGAGGAGCGACTGTCGGCGCACTCGGCGGCGGGGCTTCGGTCCCGGCTGCGCGCGCCGCCGCAGGACATCGCCTACATAGACGCGGACGACGCGACCCCCGCGCCCCCCGCGCCGCGAACCGAAACCACCATATTTTGAGCCGCCCCGCACCGCACCACCCCACACGCCCCTCACTACGCACGACGACTTTATTTTGTTGTTCGAACTTTTGTTTGTTGAACGTACTTAACTGGCCGCAAGTAACGCGCCCGGCGCCGCGGCGGCGTATCGCGCGGTTCTTGACTTGTTACTGCGTTAAGAATTCATTTTTATTAAGTGTTGAAAACTTTAGAGCTAGGTAGCGGACGTTAGGAGCCGTTTGAACCGTGCCTGTACTACTGCGACCCGCGTCGCCGTATGTACGGAACAGTGTTTAACTTAAGTATTCGACGCGCGCATATCCGCATCCGGGACCCACAACGTACCTACCTGAATTTAATCTCTCGTCAGTCTGTCACTCGTTCTCAAACTTAACGACCACCCGACGACGGACGTGTATGTAAATAAGGTAGAACTTTTTCTCGAGCGTCTTTATATGTATATCGAGCAGTGATATTTTGTATAGCTGTTATAAACGACTTGTTTGAATAGTAAGGAGAGATGTAATTAACATTTGAACGTTTTACTGAGATAGGCTCTTTGATTGTTATCTAAAATTTCACTAGCTTATGTGTAAGTAGCTTAACGAGACTAGACGAGGACTCGTTTACTGGTAAGAACGGATAATGTGTACGGTAGCTTTCACGTTGTTATGTTTCGTAGTCAATTTTGGGACCACTTATACCCGTTTCTTACTTGAAACAGATACAATTATTCTACGATCGTTATAGCTTACGTCTTGTGTACCAGATCCTATGTCTACGTAGACGTTTATGATATAAATAAACATAATTATACGCCTTCCTGAAATTTATTATATGAATCACATAGGAGTAAGAGAGCGCAACTAAACTTTATTAACTAAACGACTTGGTTATGCGAATTACACGTTGAAACAAATGATATATAATTTACGATGAATAATAAATTTTGAAGCAAATTCCATAGCATTTTGTTTGACACGCATAGTTATGGTGGGGGCCGCCCAGATTGTAGCGAAACCGCTCTATTTCAGATGTTAACGGTAAGTGTAGGTCTGAGTCGCGTTCGCGGTACAGTAGCGTCGAGCGGCCCGGCGGACGGAGTCACGTAGGTACTATACAGTAACTCGTAGAAGCATGAGGCTCGTCTGCACGTCCACTTATCGCCTACGGTATATGCTCCATAGACAATACTAGAGTTGCCGAGCCAGCCGTGTGTCCGTCTAAATAAAAGAGACAACTGACGAACGCTACGTCTGTCTTTTTTGCGCGTACAAAGAGAATCCTGGTAGAGAATGCAAGGCTTGTCTTGTGAACTTCTTTTAGAATGTTGCGATAGAATTAAAAAAAAAACAAGTACGAGTTACATCTTCCGTCTCTTTCTATTAAACAAACACGCCAAGGCTGGCTTGCCTGCTCTAATATAACTATGATGTACTCGTCGAACCGTACCGTCCACGTGACAAGCGACTAGCGCCCTACGACCGACGTCTGTGACAAGTCGATACTGACGCACACCCAACAGGTGTACACAAACGGGCGGCCATTTTGTGATGTCACGTGTGTCCACAAAATGGCGGCCGACGCACTTAGATTGTAAGTACAGAGTATCTATTGAAGAGATGTTATTAAAATTTGTTTGGTACAAATGTTGTTCGATTTTTGTTTTTCTTTTTGTAATTTTTTTTTAAATTACTTCGCTTCGCATTTAAAGTGTGATCATGCTTATGTTACAGCGTTTTTGCATGTATACAGATGTATGTGAGTATGCACAATTGTACTTTTTTTTTTAATTATAAATTAGATGTTTGGTATGTAGAGTACATGATAATATTTATTTTAGTTTGCAAGAGGCAATTATTTTGTTCTGTTAACTGTGTTGTATTATCAGTGTCTCAGTGAATAGAATATCTGATAACGTTTATACCTGTACTAGTACATCGGTAGTCGATTACTCGAAGCTACATATATATATGCATATCACAATAAGTACCAAACTTCTAACTATAGAATGTAAGCAGTTTTGCAAGAGTTTCTAAAAAAAAAAATACGCGCATTAATATATAATATCTCCACTATTACACCAAAACTATATAAGTAAGAACCTAACGTAGCTTATTATATTGAAATTTAAAAACAATGCTTTTAGACGGTAGTTTTATTTTTCATTTTATTTTATTTTTTATCGTTGACTCGGTTGTGTAAGTACTTATTTTATAAGTTGATTTCATTATCTTTAACTTATTTTTTGAGTTACTTGTAACGATTACATTAATTATTGAATAAAAACATACTTAACCGGCATTATAAACGACCAGTTTTATTAAAAAAAAACAACAACTCATTTTAATAAAAGTATTTATTTGGATTGTACCGATATTTCATTTTTTGTACCTCCAATAACCGCACAGTCGCATACAGCGCGATGTAGCTCACATACCGGATTTTTTCAACTTTCTGCGTAGTAGTAGCTTTTCACACGGTAATTTTACAATATTTTTTTTTTATTATATTGTACTTGCTACTGGATGCCCTCGATTGCCCCGAACCAACTAGTGTGAATGCCCCCTTACCTTAGTTAACGATAGGCACTGGCTAGTAACGAAACTGCTGTCGAAATCTTTTTTTTAGTGTATTCCTACTAACGTCTATTAATACACTCGTAGCAGCGGTGTTCTAAAACCAAATTCGAAAAATTCAAAATATTTTTAAAGCGTGTTTAAAAATAGAACAATAAAAAAAAAGTATTTAGTTTTGGAACGCCGCCAGTAAACTCTTGTGATTGGCAACACTGAGCAGTTTGGTTACGCGACACTAGCGCCGCGGTGGACGCGCACGGCGTCTGACTCGTCCGGTGATGTTGTTTTGCAGCAAAAGGCGGACATATTGGCCGGCCGAAGGATTTTTGTCAATAATTATTTGGCGGAGCACCGAAGGATCAGCGTGCAATCCGGCGGAAGCTCCATACCGGCGCTCAGCCCCGTCTCGCATCAGAGCGATGACTAAAACGACATTATTAAACTAATGGATACTAAATACATACCGCCGATACAGGCCGTCTTCTCCGCCTGATTAAAACGAAACAGTGCGTTAATGTGGTACTATATATATGAGCGAGAGGTATATACAAAAGACAGCTTCGATGTTTAAATTGCCTTTAAATGTGTTTAATACTGCCATTATAATATTTAAATATTGAAAACGTTCTTAAATTAAAAATAAAATAGCGTTTTCGATTTTCAAAAAAAAAACAAAAAGCATTTTCAAACTGTAAATGTAGATAGAGTAAGGATTATTTGTTTAAAAGTAAAATAAGAGTAATATTGCAAAATATTTAATAGTTTTAATGTGACTATGGTGCACCGTTTTAGATTGGACGTATTGTAGCTGTTATTATATCGTGACGTTATTCATTTTTTATAATTGCAAATTATAAAAGAGCCGTTTTCAAGTTGATTTATTTTTTTACCAGTGAGATATTATGAGAGTTAATTTTTCTGTAAATATTCTCCCAGTCTTCTGTCTCTCTCTTTTGATAGGAAATGTAACTTTGTTGTGTGTTGTACGAAGTAAAGGATTTTATAACGAAAATATTATAATTAATGTGCCATTTTTATAAAAAAAAGTCACATAATTGTGCTACAAAGTGCTTTTGAACGTTTCGAGGTGAAGTCGATATTTAAATTTGCTTGTATATTGTGTTGTGAGGAATGCTTGATGTTGTGTAGTCTATGGTTAGGTTTTGGATATTATAACTCTATGGGTAAATGTATCCTTAGTATGTACTATCTGTTAAATTTCGTTTAGTTTTTTTTTTTGTTTGCATCCAATCTTTCTGTCTCTTTTTGCATGATTATGACGGTATAAAATGTTTCTTCTAAATGTCATTATAATGCATGTGATAGAACATTTAGATATAGAACAGTATAATTTAATTAAGACTAATACCTTTATTAATAGCACACCACACCTTACACTACTCTGTACTTTCTATGACCTGTCTTCCGGTATTTTTTCTTTTTCCTATTTTTTTTTTCTTTTCTTTAACTCCTCTTGTACATTAAGCATTCTACAAGCAAATTTAAATATCTGTACGTGCGAACGTGAAATATATCGATATTTAAATATGTTTCTATGTTATTTACAAGTATAGTGTTAATGATAATGATTCCTAAAGTTCATCATTAAATGCACTTCGTGTAGTGAAAATTAATCATTGCCTGCTAAATAGGTTTTAAGGTATAGATAACGGAATATTATTCTAAAATTAATATATACTAAATTAAATCGTGTTTTTGGTGTACACCATGGAATTATTCGTACGGAACATAATTTTTGGAAACTATGCTTGCAGTAGAACACCGCGTTAGAGTTTTAATTAAATTTAAATAATAATAATAATATATAAAAAAAAGAAAACACAAATTAACCAAAAAATCGAAGCATGATTTGCTAATACAGCCTATTGGTATGAAATACTGTCTGTTAATGGGTTAATTGAAGCTTCTTGTCTTTAAAAGTTTAGTAATAAAGTACCTATACTCCAAAGTCACTTTTATTTCACACAACCGTACCGGAGCTGCACTAAAAGGTAACTGATATGATACATGTTTGTGTCGATGTCAAATGTTTGATTGGCGGCCGAGCGGCGGCCATATTTGTCGTACGGTCGTATCGATGTTAGACTCGCTTCCAGCTTCCACTCACGGCACAGCACAGTAGCCATAGCGCCCGCATGGACCGACAGATTACGTTACACATCACGCCATTGTCTTAGACCGAGTGCGCGTGGACGTTTATCAAGACTGAATCGATTGTAAACAGTCTTTGTAAAATTTCACGCAATAAATTCCTGTAACTAATTTCAATGTACTAAAATTTAGTGACGCTTAGTATAAACGCTTGGAGCAAGTTTCGCATATAATTGTAATCCACACGTTTGAAGTACCGTGTGACAGGATATTTAAAATAAGAACGAATTGTAGTAGATTATAAATGTAGTCGTTTAAATAGACGTACGTAGAGCTTTGGTCGATGGTAGTACTTTTTCTATTAAACGTATCTGGTATGTGAGCAACTACGTTATAAATATAAGTGTGCTTTATTAGATCGTATGGCATGGAGATGCTGGAGACACACGAGGTGCGTGTACGCAACTCGGAAACACACACACGAACACACACACGCACAGAAATGGTGTTACTTGATTTATACGAAGAGTTGGACTCGGTGTTAAATACGCTTCAGACTCGAGCCGCTGAATGTTGTTCAGCGGCCTTGCTCGATGTACAGTTTACGATCAATGTTTATTGATTAAGTTTATTTTAATTTTTTTAGTATTTTGTTTTTATATTGTTCACGTTTATAAAATTGTCACGGAGCCCTGGATGGAATTATGTAAAATACAATATAATAGTTTTAAGTGCACAATCCATGAATGTGCTTTTTACAATTAGGAGGTCCCCGCGTTACGTAATTTATGTTATTATGTTCATTTGTTCCTCTTCTTTCTAAAATCTTCTATCCATCGCTTCGCGAGGCGCACCGCTTCGACTGTCCCTCAATACTTTACCTTCTAAACACTCTGTGCAGAATTTCCACTGCTAGTAATCCGACGCTATCCTACATAAACTTTATCAGGAACTTAAGTTATCAGTGACTTAAGTTAATTTATACAAGTTAGTTAGTTAACTTAGACAAGTTATATTGTCATTAAAATTACTTAAATGATGTTATAATCAATCTTTGTCTATGAAACCCAGTTAATTGTTGTCAAATAACTTTATTAATTGAAGTGCATTGGTTTTTATTTCAAAGTTTGAAATTGCACGAACAGTCTGTTTATTCGAAAGTAAATTAAATTTACGTTAAAGTTAAAGATGTGACATGTTTCGAATACGATACTGAAGTATGAGTATTTGCCAATGGAGATGGTTAAAGTTTTAAAGTAACCGAGAGTTATGGTTGTGAACAAATGTTCATGTTCATCTCCTTTGACATGCGCGCTCAATGGTTAAAGTTGTAGTGGAATAGCGTCGGAGGGCAGCTCTGGCCTCCCCTCGTGTCGTGATCTTTTACTTCATATTCTTGTTTTTATTTTCTTTTCCATGAATCCCCATTGCACACGGAAGGTCATAGGTGGCGAGTTACAAGAACGCTTGATTCCGGTGCCCTACAGCAAGACATCAACCGATCAAGCTGTAAGATTTGAAACAAAGCCTGCTCTCCTTATCGTTTGTTATTTACGTTGTCCTTACAGTTTGGTTTATAATTACTGTACTATACTTTACAACTGTTTATCCGTTCTAACTTTATCCCGTTTTCGTCTAACGACGCTGACCAGTTACTTTCACCGTTCACGTCCCTTGTTTAGTTTGTTGATGTGTTGTAATAACTGTGTAGGTTAATGTTTCCTTGTGTGTATGTTCGTTTGAAATTAATCGGTCAGTGTGAGCTTGCATGCTTCCCATCATGTGCACGTCTGAGGCATGCGCTGGTTTTCATATCGATGTGCTTGTCTCGATGTTTCTGATTCCTAAGTGTTGTTGCACCGACCGCCCGCTCATTTAAGTGTCAGTCCGATGGTTTCAGACGTGGATGTGTTAAGATCGTTTGGTAAGTTGACGGCCAGCTCGAAGGACCACGCGTCGTTCCCGCTGCCTCGCGTATGCAACTGTAAGGTATTAACTATTTAGTCTGTTGTGAGAATCGCAGACAATTTGTAGGGGAGGCTAATTTGTATCAACATAATGATTTGTTACTCAAGGATACAAGTGCATTTCTGTCTTTATATAGAGGTGATAAAAAGCATCCTCATATAAATATATATGGATTAAGGAAGCCAGACGTGTGATAAAGAATTTCAATGATATCAAATTCGATATTTTCATGTTCACCAGTTCCATTTCCGATTCATCTTAGAAAGCCTTATTTGACGCCGCTCGCAGTATGTAATTAGATCCTTCGTAACTATGTAAGTTGTCCCTAGAAGCTGTACAGAAGTCATTGTTAGTGGAACTCCTGGCATCGATCAGCTGATATTTTTTGTTAGCATCATACATCATACCTGCGGAGTACATGCTAGCGTAATGTATTTGTTTGCTTCATATTTGCACTCAACCGATATCCGTGGGTTGCCACCGCTCCATACGCCGCCAGGGATTCGTCACGGAGGCTTTAGACATTGTACAAATGTCCGAACTCATCGTTGAAATTAGCTTTTAGTTACGAGCTTAACATCATTGTCTATATCGAGCATCATGCGGGTATGTCATACTCCGACATCGGCGAGTGGTCAAGCGATCGCTGTTGCTTCGTTTGTCGTACCGTTGCATCGCCGGGTAGAGCTTAGCGTAGCTCACATAGAGGAGGTTGTCCAAATGCAGTCACAGAACGCATGCGCCGCCTACCGCCGAAAACACGACACTGACGCTATTAAACGAACGCGATGTCTGTATTCAGAGACGACGGAAGGTAGTTGTATCACTGCATGGCATGCTCGGGCAGTGGACCGACCGACGGTAACCATATCTGTGACTGGAATTTTGAAATACC
>DWPQ01002839.1:0-10157 GCA_018251795.1 Perichares adela | reverse complement strand
ATAGGACAGTGGCAGAAAGATATCGGCTGATCCACTGACATTGACATTTGTGGGTGAAACTTTCATGCGTTCCGTTTCCCAGATTTTACAAAACATTTACATATTATTATCATCGATTAAAAACTATATATGTAACTAATAACTACACTTATTGTTGAACCTAACTGAAAACATTTTGTCTGAAAAGATAAAGTTAATAGGTTAAAGTTGACAAAATTTTACCCATTACCTTCTTAAAATTTAAACAAAATGCTTCACCTGTTTGGAAGAAAGCTTTAAGTTGTTTTCTTTTTCGGGCTTTTGAATAATTTATGATAGACATAATATATAGCAAGAAGCGAATACGTTGCTTTGGTCACCTGTGAATTAAAATAACCTGTAAATACTAAACCAGACTTGACTGGTAGAGTGACCATTAGCGAGAATACGAGTTATAGGTTTTGAAGGTCACTGGGCTTTATACATGCCATCTTAGAATACCGAAAGTACTCGTAAAAAGGATCTTTAACTGCTTTAGTTAATACCCTCCTAAAATTGACTGAGATAATGTTTTTACTGTCTACCGTGCTTTTCTGTATTCGATTCACACTATGCCAAAAGTATCACTATAAAAAATTACGTGCGTTAGCACGTAGGTATATAAAGGTACTTTTAAAATGTACTGTTTTTTTTAGATCAACGTGTAGATCTCTAAAGGACACCTTCTAGAGCAAATAGTGGCCCCTAAGTGACAGATTCACTGTCGGCCAAACTTTATTAACATTATCACAATCACAACCCATAAATAATTGTCCCACTGCTAGGCTCGGATCTCGTCCCGCAATGAAAGGGTTTAAGGTAAAAATCACTTGCCGAAAACTCAATGGGAAAAAGAAAATTTGTTACTAACATTTGCTCGGCCTCTATTGGTTTGGCTATTGAAGATTCGGCTTATGCCTTTTAAATTAGGATCATCGTCAACGCCTCCTGCCATTCTGATGTGGGAATTAATAATTTTATGGTTAGATAGTTTTATGGAATCGGAATGTCGAATTCCGATTAAATGGTTGGATTCAATATTTTCACAACGTTACATTTTCTTCGATGATCCTAATTGACATAATAAATTACTTTACTATATGAATTTGACAAATTGTGACGAGATTATGCCTTGTTACATAATCAAGTATTTATTTCATCGTAGAAACGTGAATGGCCAGTGTTAGTGCAGTTATGTTTTTGCAAAGCGTCTATTATTTATTCATAAACCTATAAATAGGTATAATTTGTATGCCTTGATAAAAATAATCTGATTGAAATTCAACCGATTCTATTTTTTTTATGGCCTGGCTAATTAGAAAGAGTAACCCTAGGAACTCACGACGCGATTTTTTCCCGCGCCCGCCGATCTGCGGTTTTATTTACATACGGAACCGCTTATTTTTGCGGTTAAGCTGCCGCCGCGGTTGCGATCATCGACCGCAAACGTGGCGGGCGATAAACGCAAGACGGCGCGGTTGCAAGATATCTTTACTCCCCGTCCCGCCCCAACTAATGTAGTCGCCCGCCAATTGATCGCAGAGCGCCGCAAAGCCCGCGGGCGCAAACCGCCGAGGCTGCGGGCGACCGCGGCCCGCGCGATTCTACAAGTTGCCCGCCGGTGTGGCGGAAGCCGCAAGCAACCGAGCACGTCGCGGGCGAAGAGTCAAGTCTCCATACCAACGTTTCCAAACGTGGCGCCCCCGCCCCGCAAGTGGGAAATTTTATAGATAATGTGGGCAATTCGAAACTGAACTCGACACTACTTTAATCTTTTCGAATTTGAACTTCAGTTCTTCGTCACGAGTACTTACTGTGTGAACAATTTCATAGTGATTTCTTGCTAAGACCTACTATTTATGTTTCTTCAGTATTTTTTTTTCTGTTAAGAATTATGTATATTACATAGGGGTGCATAAAAGGTTAAAGAGGGGCATGGCATGGCACAAAAAAGGTTGGGCGTCACTGCGATACTATTGATCTATTTAGATATATCCGTTAACCAACTGAATATATAAGTTAGTTAAGCTGTGGCTCAAACCCTTTATTCTCCGAGATATGATCTGCGGGGACATTTTTGACGTCCTCGGCTTCTTACACTTTAGCGTCCTGCTTGTTGACTATTTCCAATATGGATCAAACATGTTTTATGGTAATTGTATGGTCATATACGTTTCACAGTCTTATACCTAGGACCTGAAGAGAAATTACGTACACTCAAGTGCATCAAATAAAGGTGTAAATGTGTACGTGTCAAATTGTATTGTATTATATGTTGTTTTTACAAACTACCCACACTGAGATACTCTAGGGCTTCGTCGTCTTAGTCGTGCACTCTTGACAGAGTGGTCGTGGTTATGCCTTGGTCGATTCTTGCTCTGTAGTGCCTTTTGCGATAGATCTGCACGAAGGTCTGTGTATGGAGTGAGAGCAATCGTTTACACTGGAGTTCGTTGCAGTTTCAATGATTTTTGTCCATCTTGTTGGAGAGCGTTCTTTTACCTTTAACTTTGCCTTGCACCATTAGACGTTTCATGTACTCCTCGTAAAATGTGTATGAAGATATGATGTGTATAAAGAACTTAGAATCTCGAGGGCAATCAATCAATAGATCTAAAAGACACCGGTCGGCAAAGCACGGCTCCAGAGCCGCATGTGGTTTTGGCTCCTTAAGCGCGGCTTTGGCACAAATATCTACGGATGGCGTGTACTACTTTAATTAGTGTAAAAAAGTTTACCATTCAAGTAGATTTGCTTCCCATTAAAAAAAAATTAATGTACCAATTTGGCTCTTTGGGTAATAAGTTTGCTGACCACTGAGTTATGCGATAAGCGGGAATTAAATTCGCACTATAAGCTTCATGGCTAATACATTATCTCTGCTAATGGTGAGACAAGTAGCTTAACAAAGTTTCTTCCGCAGATGCTTTCAGTAGCACTTGATTGTTATTGTTAGTATTGTACAGCTTCCGTTGAGATCTAGTTCCATTGTTGCTTGAAGTTTCCGCTCAGGTTTAGTTTCAGGATATAATCATTTATGTTTCGCTAAAATATTTCGATACTATATCATATAGATTCCATCTATATTTAGTAAGGTACTCTCGTTTTGCTACACCTTGTTTACTTCTTACTTTACAATTAGCACGTACCCTCAAACAAAAAAAAATCCTATTTATTTTTATCAGGCACTACAAATTCAAAGTTAATCCCATTTTTATTTATTTATTTAATAGTTTTTGTCACCTTAGAAACTAATTAACAAAGAGATAATTAGTATATCCAAATAATAGTCTATTTAGTATATATAGTTACTTAGTATATACAATAAGAGTCTATTTAGTATATCCAAAAATATTGAAGGTTCATAGTTGCACATCACAACAACGGAAACGCTAATCAGGCCAAATAGACAGGAAGCAAGTTCCGATTGAGCGGTAGAAGCGGATACAAAATAGGGAATGTTCTAATAATTATGTGAAGGCGATCAGAATAACGAACAAAGGGAGCATCAGCTTCGTATACGTCGATTGATTCATCAATTATGTTATAGATAGACGATTCATTTAACGATTAAAGTAAATTAAAATGACATCAGACATGCAGGCGGGCCTTGGCCTGGTCCAGAATATCCTTCCAGTCCGATCTATTTTTAGCTCTTTCCTTCTAGTTGGTAACTCCCAAAATTACACTAAAATAAATTAACTAAATGGATACATTAATTTATATCCACAAAAACCATTATACCATCATTTCGTGTCCTATTCATTTCACATTATTAACCCTTTGTAACCCTTAGAGTAAGTTGATAAAGTTTTTGATAGACAGGAACACCAGAGCCCCTAGACAAATATCTTAGCGATAACCGTTCACGCTGACGCTATTTTAAAAATGTATGGTAATGACAGTCCCTGCGGAAAGATGATGTGCTGTCACGCAAAAACCTTTCCACAGGGATTGTGATTATCATACATATTTGAAATAGCGTGAGCGTGAACGGTTACCGCTAAGATTTTTGTCTAGGGGCTCTAACATCGACACGAGTCGTGTCGCAACTGCAAGTTATAGATAGAAAGGGACGGAAGGACAACATCAAACCGTATTAGAAATTTAGCGAGAACTGTACCAAATTTTAACTCTTGTACTGTAGAAAATTGACCCTAAAAATGTGACCTTTGCTTATAAGATTTCTACAACCCCCAACAGATCCTCGGCATCTGCTTCGCGCAAAACCTTCGCGCGGACATTTTCGCGCAGAAGGCGAAGTGGTACTGACAATCAGCCTCTCCTGCTGCGGTGTGACGCACCTCGTCCGCCCCCACTGCGCGACCTGCCGACACGTCTCTAGAACCTTCTCGAATATTCTCGAACATTGTGGATCGTAGATGGTTTGGGTTTTGTATCACGTGGATCACACTTTCGATGAAGTGCTACAGTTTATCAGGTGAAATGGCATCGATGTTAAGATTACGATAACACATGGTAAGTAATAACTTCCCTTATAGTTATTAGTTGGGGAAAGTAAAGGAAGAATTCGGATTTTAATCAGTGAACAATAAAAAAATAATCATTTACTGATGGTAGTCAAGTACAAAACATAAATAAATACTTAATAACATTGGTTAATTACCATGAAATTTAACTAAATTTGTAATGTACTTTTAGTTTGAAGCATTCGTTTATTTTATTATGGTGATAATGCTTTAAAATGTGTAATTAACTAAAACCTACGCAACTTTTAATGCAATACACATGCGAAATTTCCATACTAATATTCGTAATATAGACTGCCACGAATATCTAATATTATTAATTTATAATATTCCTGTGTTAGAGCTAACGACTTTCACGATCCAACTTTGTCGTGGCACTGATATTAATCCGAATTCTTACGATAATTAACAATTACAGTAACTGACAGTATTCGTTATAAAGCATTTAATGCACTTCCTGGATCGTGTGATTCTTTTAACCGACGCCTTAAAACAATTGTGTACCTAAAATATTATTTGCGTATTATTATAATATGACTATATTGCGACTTAATGTTTAAAGTATTCATGTATGTAGATATAATAAAACTTTGTTTGATAATAGTATTTCGAATCTCAGCTTGTCACAATAAGATATACTAGGAAGAATATATTTACAATATATGTATATATATTTATATTTGTTACTGCCATCACATTATTTTGTAAATGCATTATATATATGTAAAACATATGTGAATATAGTTTTAGCGTATTAGTAAATCCCCTTTAAGTATCCTTATAGCATGTATCTTAGTTATATCAGAATACGGTATTTGACTAAATATGATTAGTATTATTACAACACATAAGTTTTAGCTCCTGGGATCGTGTTTCCATTTTAAAATTTCCATTTCAAATTTAGAAGGTTTAAGGTCCATCACGCTGGCCGAGAACAAATAATGTTTAGCTGTGCTGGTCTACTACCATAGAGAAGATATACTAGAATTAGCAAACCAGCCAGTAAAATGAGTCCATTTAAAAAGATACAACAATCGGGGCGACCCGTCCGTCTCAATTTTTTTACCCGTATAAGACAAGTATGGGTCTCTCATCTCCTCTCTCTTTCTATTGGACAGACTCTCGCACACACATGTAGGCCTATGGCTTGTGTAGTCTAGTGTAATAACTGTAAGAGTTAGAATATAGGTTTACTTGTTATTTATTGGCTGGCAACGCATCGGCGATACCTTCGCAGACTTTGGCAGTGGTGGGCTCTTACCATAAGATGGCCTGCCTACTCATTTGTCGGCTATTAACAAAGAAAAAATATCGTTTATTTATTTATTTAATTAATTAAAACTGTTATACTATAACTCTTACACTAATTGATACGAAAAAATTATGAAAAATAATTACATTATACAACTATAATTACTAATTAAAACTTAACTAAAATAAAGATACAATTAACTGAATTAAAAAAAAGAAATTACAATAAGTCATTGAAAGAAAATAATAATCAAATAAAAATTTATATACATATAAGTACCCACAGCATACCATGATTTAATATTTTGAAGTAGTCAAATACCGTATTACTCTGATATCTTTACCTTCATCTTGCTGTCCCTGTGGCTTTCGACGGAAATCTTCTAAAACACCTTGTCCTGAATCATCTATTCCTGTAGTCTCTTCAGTAACATCTTAAGTCTTGAAAATTCTTGTAATCCTTCATTGATTGTGATAATAATGTAAAATACCGAGATTTAGAATTGTCATGTAAATAATATTTATCGGTTGACTTGAGTGAGTTTGGTCAATTATATTAAAAACCGCCATTTTTGGGACTTTTGTACCAATAAACGTACCAAAATTTTTCTATTTTGAAATTTGGCCTGTACTCAATTTTAATTTTACATTTATTTAAACGTATTCACAATCGAGATTAAAGAAAATTATCATGATTCTGTTCCTTATTTCAATACTAATAAATATATTGTGTTCGATGTTTTGTACAAAATGAGTTTTTTTTCAGTTTTTTCGTAAAAATATTGTAGTGTCGAAAGTGTTCACTCAAGTCGACAAATATGAATAGATGTGTTCATCTTGTCCAATTAAGCCTTATTTGGGAGCTGTGAGATGAATTTAGTATTGGAAGAAAGTATTAAATGGCCCTATTTATACTTATATTATATTTATATTGACGTTACGTGTTTCAATAGAAGCTTAAGAATATTTATTGATTTATTGACTGCGGGGATTTGTCACTTATATAGATTTATTCATCAAACTTTTTATATGTTAAATTAACTAAATTTAACTTCAACTAATCTGTTGTCTCCTCGACTAATCCGGAATCATCAAGAATAATTCTGAGTCATTTCAACTAATCCTGAAACAACTAATTCTAGCCTAATTCCGATCAATTTTCTACCCAAAACTAAAATAATTATATTTTCCCTGCCTAATTTAATAAGGTGATGATATATAGTAATGACTACTATTTCCGTGGCAAATTGTTTGAAGCATCGTTAAGCTAATTATTGACTAAACCGGAGTCATCAACTAATCCTGAGACATCGACTAGACATTTTTGACTAATCCCAAGTGTCTTTAGTCTAAATTTGAAGCATATTTTTATTGTCTCATTTCCTAAGGATCTGATAGAGATATATACTGATGAATACTTTTCATATCCGTGGCAAATTCACCGAAGTATCGTCGCATAGTTTAAGGCGAGTCGTGTGAGGCGTGTTGCTAAGAGCGTAGCAGTGACTTATAGCAGCAGGAGACTAATGGTTGACAATATTGTAAGTTAACTCTGTACCTATTAATAGAATCTACGAAATTATATTGTAAGTGTTACTCACTTAGCGGTAAGGAATACTCATTCATTGAATCTAAGAACTATTAGGAAATCTCACGTTGATTTTGATGACATAATATTGACGTTTAAAAGTACATATAATCAGCATTAAATGTTAAATTTTGATAATGTTGTAATATAAATTAATATTTTTGTAATATTAAACAAGTAATAACACATAGGTTTTAACACGGATTTTACTTGAATTTAATTGTGTGACAAAATTGACGTGTTGTTTCCATAAGGTTCTGATTGATAAGTATTATTTTGTATGTTCGCTTAGGTTTTAAGCTTACTTGTATTAATTAATTATATATTATTAGTTATTATATTCTACATGTTTCTCTATTATGCTTTTTTCAAGCAATGATTCATGCTGTGATGGTTTGCACAAAAATATTGCTTTATTGGATATTTTCTCATTTTTACATTACATTTCTTTTTATATTCAATTGGTTTTGTGTTGAATAAATTTCATAATTTGTTTTGACACTATTTTAAATCTTAGAGCTTATGATTTGAAATTGATCTCTAGATAAAGACAACAAATTGTGTCTAAATAAATGTTACACTGCCTTATACTCTGTGGTAAACAATACATCATACTTATTTTAAATTTAATATTTTTTGTAATGGTTTGTAGATTAATTAAGTAAAATATAACTGTGTTAAGGAAACTCATTAACCATGTCTGCTGATGTTTGACCAATCATGGCCTGGCATATTCAATTGTGTGAGCCACAACTTTTGTTAACTGACATTAATCCTATTTTATACGACAGACTGCATTTTTCGGCTTCGGAGCATAATGTACAAAACGCGAAATGAGCGCTCTCAAAAAGCACAAATCGCAAAATGTACAACAAAAACGAATCATTATTTAAATTTCAATATTTATCTTGTTGTGTGTTGTGTTAACATCTACCATCGACCCTTTCCGCATCCATCCAGGGTTGACTGGTAGAAAATGCCATTAGGCATTATGTTTGCCCTTTGTTTCCTCTTTTCAGAGGTGACATAAACACAAATAAATAAACTAAAGTCTGTTTTACAGTGGAAATACAGAGATAGGTTAGGTTAGGATATTTTTTTAATGTACCTTTTATTCCCTTCGGAGCATGAGATACTTCCAGTGCTCCTCCGATATGGTTAGGTTTAAAAATCTTACTTTATTCTTAAAAATATAAATAAAAAAGATGAGAATGCGATGAATGAATGAGACGCGAGAAGTGTAAACGTATTTTGCGATTGTACATTTTGAGAGCGGTGCTAATTTTGCATTTTGTGCATTATGCTCCGTAGCGCATTTTTCCACCTGTTTCGTTTACATGTTGAAGACACAATAATGAGTGAATGAGTCTTTCAGTTCTGAGCCGACAGCGTCGATTGCATTTATTGACCCAACTGAAAGTGGGTTTAACATTCTCTAATGTCAGTAACGCCATTAGTAAAGCTCAGAATGGACTCAGACACTCAGATGTGAGTTACAACTGTTTGGCAGTCTGTCATTGATAGCCTGTTGTATTTGAAGGGATTTTATATAAGTACATTTATTGTACCATTATTATTTAATACTAAGTAGTGCTGGTATTGTAATATCTCAGATAACTTCAGAATCTTTAGGTTTGCAACGACGGTTAAAATAATAACTATAGATATTTTTACGTATATTAAGTAACTTTAACACATCACATTAAAAACTGCCATTTTATTGTATGCAATTAAAAGACATCACGTAGACTCGTCCACGATTAAGACAGATAGATGAATTTGAAAAAAAATAAATATCGGTTTTTGATTTAAACAAAATCATTGAAATGTAAGTTTAATTATCATACTTAAACAAGCGTCGCATGCATTTCTACTTAATTTTATTTTTACATCTTAATTAAGCTGAAGTCGGCTAAAGTCGACCACAGTTGATATAGATTTGTTTTGGGATTTTTGTACCAACAGATATTGGATATTTTATTGCTCCAATAACGATAACATAAAACCGTAACCGAAATCACTACCGCAATGACCAGTTTTAAGACATTACAGTTTTTTAAACAGATTTTTTTTTTGTTATAAATGGTTATGTAGTTTTGAATTAATTTGATTAGGATGTAGCAAAATGAAGTTCCTCGCAAATGAAATAAGAAATAGTAAACATTAAAAGCGTCTATACTTTTTTCGTTGTGACTTCTGCCCAGTTTGATTGTAGACTAAGCTGACAGATTTATATTTTAAATGGACTTGTTGTATTTTACATGCCGTAGTTAAGTTGTTCGCAAATATTTTGATTTATTATAAATTAGTACCTTTTAAGTATTCTTCTATTTTGCATAATGATTCGACATTATATTACGATTTTGTACATTTATTGTTAAACGTACTGTTTCCGAAATTAATTAAAATTTTGTAAAATTTTTGTATTTAGAGTTTTGATTAAGTATAGTTATTTGTCATATAATGGTTTTTAAAGAAAAATAATATTTTGTACGCGAATATAGTATGTCATTGCACAATATTTTGTTTTTTTTTTACCCAAATTACTCTGTAATGTTGTTATGTCTGTGAGGCAGTGATAAGTGGATCTTTTGCTTCTCCTTGACTGGTAACGCGTCGATGACTAGATTGTCACGTCGGTGTCAAGTACGTCATAGACGGCGCTGACCGCTTCTCATCAGTGCTAGTCTACTTGTTTGTCGGTTATTAATATAAAAAAGTACCATAGCGGGTATTATTTTTACACGCTTTATATTAGCTTCACTTGTATGTTTGTAACTGACTTCTTTGGGCGCGATTTTGACCCACTT
>DWPQ01002838.1:0-10158 GCA_018251795.1 Perichares adela | reverse complement strand
AGGGTGCTCCTAGCGACATCTCTTGGCGAATTTCTGAAACAATAGAGTCATAAGTTTTAAATCGCATAATCCTGCATTAGTTTCCATCAGTAATGTAGTCCAGAACTAACTTATAAACAGCAAAAGATAAAAAATATCTGATTATTATATATGTTATAAACATCACCATTTATCATTAATTGTTTACTAGCTGTGCCCGCAGGCGAGATTTTTTAACATAAATCGTTATATTTCAGTCAATTGACATAAAATCGTTATGCAATTATGCCTATAACCTTCTCAAAGTATTGCACTATCTTTTGGTAAAAACCGTTCAAAAATCCGTTCAGTACATTTTGAGAAAAAGTGGAACAGTGGACTTTATTTTATAATAAGTATAGATAGATATAGATGTCAACAGTCAAATAAGGTATATGAACCTAATAAAAGATTATAAATAGTGACTGTTGTCTACGGAATACATAACGCGAAGCTATCACTAACCATTCCCTTCAACAAAGCAAGTGATCATTAATTACTAATACGCACATTTTGAAAATTAATGGCGCGTCCCGGATTCGAACACTCGCCTCTTTCGGGAGATTCCAACCACTAAGCAATTACTGATTTTTATATGCATTTGAACAATTATGGTTACTTAATATAAACTTCCAGTACCACACTTCTTGCGTCACTTAAATCTATTTTGCCATAATTTCATTGTTGTTAATAATTGCAAATATCCTGTAAGTGGACTTTATGAAATTTCAACTGTATAGAGACACGATAAGGTTAATTTTGAGTCGTCGCAGACAACAATGGCGGTTTCCAAGTTGCACAAACACCGGTCGAGTTGTTTAATATAATTTTTATTAAAGAATGTGTTCAGTGCCGCGGAGCTATCTCGAAGCTAATCGTCGCCTGTAATGATAGAAGCCTTCCGTAATTATTTCGAGTCAGTGCTTGACTTTTGTAAGATCTAGGAAAACTGGAAAAGGTTGAGAGAATTGCTTCTCACGACTTTCTTTAGTTCTTTAGTTTGACATTTCTTCTTCTAGGGCTTACTCATCGTAGGGGCTTGCTGAAGCGATGGCGTAAATTGACTTTCGAAAAGTGTTTGAAAACCTACTTCGAATAAATGAATTTGAATTTGACTATTATATTTCGAAGCTGACATATCTCTCTGTGTCTGAAAGTTACTCTGTCTCTGGCGTGATCACAGACAAATCGCTGAATCGAGTGTGATTGTTTTACGAAAGGTCGCCGAAAATGGGCTTCCTGATCGTTTACATGGAGTACGCCGGCTAAGCCTTATAAGATACACAAAAACAATCTTAGTCCAGTCGATGCTTTTCCGAATAAAATCTGATGAGTCCACTAGTAAATAATAAGAGGTATAAATAGACAAAAACAACAATCTTTATTGTAAACAGGCAAAGGTTACAACACTTAATGGGAAATTGAAAGTGCGAGTGTATGGTAGGTATATAAGAAGATAGCCTAGCAGTTTCAGTGTTTTTCCGAATGCAGGGCTTGAGTTTAAATCCTGCACGAATCTATATTTTTCGACAGAGAGAATTTCTTTTCTTTCTTTCGTTCACGAATCTCTATTTTTCAAATTGTATGCTGCTCCAGTGAAGAAATATGTCACAAGGAAACATGAATGCTGCAGGGTTTTCCATAATGTTTTAGGTGTGTGAACTCCGCAAATCCACATTTGCTAGAATGTTGGCTTTAACCCGTTACCTTTTTAGGTTGATAAATAGTTAATGGAAGGATATTATGACGTGCATAAGTGTATTGACAAAATACTCAAGTGAATAAAGGATTTTTTAATTTTGAAAAACATATGTAAATTAGGTTAAGTTTAACGTAATAAAAATAAATCGATAAGTTTAATAATAAAATGAGTACAGGTACAGGTTCCTTTTTGGCTGGTGACCTCCTTCCTTTCTTTTTGGTGATGCGAACGTCCATCTGGCGATCATAGAACTATTATTCTACAGTATGCAAGCGATGGGCCTGCCAGTGAGTGCCAGTGTCCATCTAATAGAAAGAGTGGGAAGATGAAGGATCTGTACTTGTCTTTGTCTAATACGCGCAAATAAAGAGATACAGATTTGGATTTCTTATCTCTTTTTTAGATGGACACATTTGCCCACTCTAGTATCAATATTTTCTCTATGCCAACCTTGCTAAGCGTTATTACCCTTATCTGGATTTATTATTGCCTTTGTCTATTCTGAAAGTACTTACAATATTTTATCTGTGGTGTTGTAAATTACTCGTGATTAGAGCAATGTCGGTCAATGGCCGATCTGTTCCCGACTAGGACTTTTTTATGTGCCGTGACCACACACGACGGTGAGAAAAAAAAATTAAAGTAAAGTCAGAGCCAGATTAAAAACTTAGAGGTTCCGTATGATGCTTTATGATTAAAGTAAATGAGATGATAGTTTAAGAAACTTATGTGTATGTCACGGGACGCTCGATAGAAGCGATAACGTAAGCTTTTTTTTATGCAATATGTAGGCAAACGAGCAGACGGGTCACCCAATGGTAAGTGATCATCGCCGCCCATGGACATTTGCAACACCAGGGGTGCCACCAAGACGTTGCAGCCGAGAAGGAAGCGAAAAACCCGCTTCTTGAAGGACGCCATGTCGCAGCACAGTGGGAACACAGATGAAGGAAGCTAATCTAAGTGGAACCATAGAAACCGTTTACCCCACTCCTTAAGAGATGGCGCTGTACTGAATTCTGAATCACGCCAACGACTGAACGTTGCGATTCCTTTAAGTAGCAGTGAAGAAAGTGAAGTCAGAGACGCGTTGCATGACAAAGCGGTTTATACCCTGCCGTAAAAAGTTATAAAAGATACCCTTTTCAAGACCGTTATTGATATCATATATTTATCTTAATTCAATTACTTTAATTATGTGTTACATTTAATATTTATGTTATTAACTGACATTAATTAATGTAATTGGTAGATCCGTAATATCTATAGTCTATACTAATAATATTTTAAAGAGGAAAGATTTGATTGTTTGTTTGTTTATTTGTACCGAATAGGCTTCGAAACTACTGGACCGATTTTAATGAAATTTGGCAAAGAGATTCTATAGACCCTTAGAAAGAACATAAGCTATTTATATGGCAAAACAACGTTTGCGGGAAATAAATATCTGGAACATTGGAGGGCGGATTGGAAGGGTTAAGGGTTGACTGAACGGTTCGAGTATTGGACTACGGAATGCTTCACTATGTTCTTCGTGTGCAGTCTTATTTATAAACTTCTCAACGTTTAATGGTCTTTGTGTCCCTAATTCGTATGTGTAACCTTAGACATTGAAATACATTAAGGGATGCTTAAGAATTAAAGTAATCAAGTTTATTATAAACAGCGGCGTTAAGTAAAGGTTATATTATTTAGTTTAGAACTTCGTACATCGTGAAGAAATGGAACAAATATAGGAACACTCGCCTACCTAACTTCTATGCCTGTTTTTATTGCATGTGTCTACTGAACAAATAACTTTATTATTTACTACTTTATTATTAGAATCCCGCGGGATGTCTAAGATAGAAAGTAGCCTACAGCCTCCCTACATCTATATCCAGCGGATGCAATGACTTAGTTATTTTCTAGTTGGATGCTCCACGAGCAGAAAGGCCTTGGCTTTTAAGGGGTAAATCCAGAGCCGGATTTAGAGGTCTGGAGGCCTCGGGGCAACAAAGGAGTGAGGACTCCCTGGAACAAAATTGTTTTCCAAATTAAATGAAAAAAAAAAAACTGTCCAGTTTTTCTATAAATAATGAATTGTGAAACAAAGGAAAATATGTTGACTACTAAATTAATCTGAATTTGAAAGATTTACGAAATCTTTATTGTGGGGGGCCCTCAAATGTCCAGGCCCCGGAGCTTTCGCCCCGGGTGCTCTCACCTAAATCCGGCCCTGGATAGATCAGTAATTCCACCACAGAATATCTACATAAATACAGATTAAACAGGCTACTGCGAGTCTGGTTGAAAGTTTATTCCACCTAACATTTACGGACAGACAGATTAAAGCAAACATTATAGATAATGAGCCGGCTGACATTTACAGCAATACAGAGTTATTTTGTCGGAAATTAGTTTTGTAATGCTGTCTTGCAACTTGCTATGCAATTTGATTAATGCGTACAATCATAGGTTTGTAACAGTAAAATCTTACCACGCTGATACCTTTTTTTTTTGGTAACGGGGGGAAAGAAATCTTTTGTAAGATACCTGAGCCCCTAGGCAAAAATCTTAGCGGTAACAGTTTACGATCACGCAATTTTGAAAATGTATGGTAATGACAGTTCCTGCGGAAAGATTGTGCTGTCACGCCAAAAACCGTTCGCTGAATGTAAACGGAGGCCGTAATTCATTAAGTTGGCATATGCAGATTGGTAAACTTCGCATAGTTTCAAGAATAGGATGAACAATTTTTACAAATGAAAGTTAACTGAAGTAATCACCAAAGCGAACATTATTTCAACGTAGATTCTTAATCAGAAGTCCTTGTTGAACTCAATCCCCTAATTAGTGAGATGGAGATTAGACCTATACGGCGCTGTAATACCTACTGATTCCCATTATGTTTCTTTAGCCTTAGATGCAGTTTACGCACAAAAAACATATCATTTTTTGCACATGCGAGCTGCACCTCTCATCCTGTTCCCATCCCAGCCCAAGGCCTAGAAGATTAGTTTCTTCGACGCTCGAAGGAATAAATTAACGAACGGGAAGAGCGAGCGTTCATAATTGAATACGACAATAAAAATGCACACGAGCCGAATAAATTGCGAAGATTGCTATCTGGTGACGCTTAACACTTAAGTGGACATTAAGAGAAGGACGCCGAGGGTCAGAGAACAGCGAAACACGCATTCGTACTGGGAAAACAAAGGTGTAGCTGGACATCCTTATATTATACACTAGCTGTGCCCGCGTCTCTGGCCGCGTGGAAATCTGTGTATCACAATTTTTTTCCCGCGTAAGTCAGAGCAAGATTTCAAAGACAAAAAATACTCGTAAGTTACTCCTTGTTACATCAGCTATCTTCCAGTGAAACTCACGTCAAAAGCGGTCCGGCCGTTCCACAGATTAGCCTGACCAAAGAGACAGAGAAGCATAAATTGAAAAAAAAAAATTTTGGTATATGTACCGTTTTTACATACAATATGCATTTAGTAAAAATGAATTGTTTTAATATAAACAGACACTCCAATTTTATTTTATTGTATACAGTATACATTACGAGTTAAGACCGTAACAGATGACAAAGATAACGCGTTAAAGTAAAGAACGATGCGGGTAAACTCTTCCGCAATTTTGTGTCGGCGCCAGGGGTGGGTACATCTGTTCACACAAAGGTTAACAAGCGACATTAAGTGCATTTTTACACAAACGGCAAAAACATTATGGGAAGTTAGCGGGGAAATGGCGGATAGAAGAGCAATCGCACAGAAGTACTTTCGTTGTTTCGATTATGAAAGATGCGTGCGCTTCCGCCTATCCAATTGCTATCTACAGATACATAATTTCGAGATTATAAACTTTAGATACTAACTATAATGTTGTTACTAGATAAAGAGAACGAATACTAGTTAATATACCTACACGAGGAAACAATTTCCATAACATACAACAGACACAAATCATAAATTTAAAGGCCCTCGTCGTTTATGAAACGCTTCACACGAAATAGCAGAACGTATGAAAGATACACTATGCGCTTAATTCCTACCACAACCTTAAGGTATTTTATGGATCTACCTACAAATAAATACACCGTCACTCTACTTCATCCGCCTGAATTGACTCCATGCGTAACAATCTGCCATCTGATGGACATTTTGCTGTTGGTCCTAGTGGCCTTTACAGCTTACTCCATCCAGGAACTCGCAAACGAATTACAGTCCAAAGTGCGCGATGTAAAAACTTCAATCCTATTTGAGCGATCTTGATATCACATAATGGCTGTTTTTAATTTACTCTTAAACATCCAAACAACCGCGTCAGAATATTTAATGAATAATGTAAATGTAGTTTTTGTGAGATGCCCGGCCAAACAGACAAAGCATTATTTAAACTGTGAAACATACCTACATAATGCTATAAAAAATTTTAACAGGTATATACTCCTGTTGTAACTTTATAACAGTAAGTTGAGGTGTAAGATTCTCCAACCATGAATCCAAGCCGACCTCATCAAAACTTCCAACATCAGCTGAACGTGGTGGATCCTGCTGACCAACGGTTCAAGTTACGGCGCTAAGTCATCTGTTGGAAGTCGCTCTGTACCGCCCAGGTTAATTCTTAAGGAACTTGATAATCCATCAGCCTTTACATGTCCACTGTTGGACATAGGCCTCCCTTAACTGGCGCTAATCCGACCGGTCCTGGGCCTTCCGAAAACAGCGGATACCCGCTGTTTTCCGAAGACCCAGGACCCGCTGAGAAAAAGGAACTTGGTAATAGGAGTAGATAAAGGTAAGTATTATTAGGTATTTTCTCCAGGAATGTTCATTAGAGTTAGCAGGGAGGAAGTAGCTTGGCTCTGTACTGCCCAGGTTAATTCCTAATGAACATGGTATTAGGAGTACATAAAAGTAAGGCAAATTACGTATCTTCTCCAGGCATTTTCACTCTTAGAAATATGCTCATAAGAGTTACTTGGGACAGAGAAGACACGATTTGCTCGGAGTATACCATTTGTTACAATGTATGGGACTACTTTAGATCGATCGATCAGTTAACTAGGGCAGTGTACCTACATTGTTAGCTGCGGTGGAATTTTAACAGGCTGTTGGCCTGGTGAACAGGATTGTGCATGTTTCTCGCTAGCTTGTTGTCACTGGCGCGTGATCGGGTTTCTGAGAAGGTGCGCACCGAAAGGATTACGTTGACAAGTCGACGTAAACATTATTATTACTTTACCATATAACCTTTATTTGTAACGAAGGGAAATCTTCTACAAGATACCTGACCTTTCTAATCAAAAGGTGTCAGGTTACGTATTAAAACCCTTCCAGAACGAGTCCGTGTGGCATTTGCGTAGGGGAAGCACCGGTGATTTTGAGTTTCCAGAGCTTCTCCATATGACCCGAATGGATGCCGAGGGCGTTTTAGTAGGTAAACCATATAACCTGCACCAGATCTACTTCGTGTAGGACGATTCCAGATTCCTCGTTGAGACTGAGAGACCTAACTTATGCACTGAAGTAGGCCGCTTCTGCATTTAAACCCATGATACATATAGAATAAATTTAAAAAAAAAATTTTTTTGAAAGCAAATAAATACATGGGCAATAATGGGCATATAAAAGTACTAGAAACTTCGATGAAACCATGTACAAAATAAATATGCGAATTCATTAAGATATCTACCCTAAGTTGTCTGTAAGAGATCGCTTTTAGCGATAAGATATTGTATATTGTATACATGTTAATATTTATCTAATGTGATTTCTAAATTGCTGTACAATAAAGAGTTTTTGTATTGTATTACAACAGATGCTGTTTTTTTCGGTGATTTATTTGTAACATCCATGTTAATATTCATAAATAATTTTAAAGCTCTCAAAATAATGCTTTGTACAAAGGGTAATCTTTCTTAAAAAAAAGATAAGACTGAATGTAATATTGCTCTAAAAAACTATAAATACATCAGGTACAGTTTCGTGCACGTAACATCATTTCAAACACATCCGGCTGTAAAATATTTTCAAAAATACAACCCGTAGCAACTTAAGTATTGCAACAGTATCCTATGTAATAAATAAACCGATGCAATAACTTCTACGGACGTAATCTTATTAGCTGTCAATGCACTGCAACATCCGGAAGGTATCGGTGGCATCGCGGTGAGCATGCAATTCGAATCTGGCTGGAGGATTTCACTATTTGTAGCATGAGTAGCTTAGCATAGATTTCGTTACCAATATCATTTGAGACAAATCAGGCATTGATGTTCTAATGAATATTTTTATATGATTGAAGATTTAGAAACAGGCGACCGCCGCCAATGGACTTGACTACACCAAAAGCTCCACCAAACCCGTTGCTAAAGAAATTTATAAATTCCATCAAATTGTCATGACCATTGACATTAATTTCACGAAACGACTAGGACGAAATTTTTGATGAAAATTACATGACGCACGAGGAATTAATTACTAATTAGCTTTCGAATAAAGGCAGTATGTATCATACATTCCTATTTATGTATTGCGCTTTCTCGAACACAAAAACCTTATCAAGTTAACGTACAGACAGACAGCCAGACACACTGCCGTATGATGTGCAAGACGAGCAGATCAGGTTTACCGTAAGGGACCCGATTACGTCGCAAATAAATCGCTCCGCAGCCGGACGGGGACGGCCGAATTAACGGTAACGTGCCGAATTCGGTCGCGTGTGTACGTCGCGAATGTGTCAATTAGACGATAGATTGATCGACGAACGGCCGCTCGATAGGCATAATCACTTATTTTTTGTACGAATATAAACGGCTACATATATGATTGTATAGTAACCGGCAAAGTGCGGCTCTTTGGTTCCTTAAGTGCGGTACAATAACCAGAGAAGGCGTGAACTACATAATTAAACAAGGAGATTTGCTTCTCATTTTTTTAATTCTTGTAAATAAGTTTGCCGACACTGGCAAAATAGAACTGTTGTTTACTGTGTATCTTCGGATTTTGTCTGATTACGATGAATTGGATAAAGAATGTCGTGGAACTCGAAATTCCAATCTTTTTAATATCAATACCAACAAACAAGCAGACAGGTCACCTATTGGTAAGTGGTGTCGGTGAGCCAACCTTCCCAATCCAGCAACAGCACCCGGCCCGGACTCTCCTAACCACTTACCATCAGACATACATCTGCTCATTACTGATTATCACTACTTCATCATTATGGGGAAACCTAACCTAACGTACATACACAGGTATGTAACCATCCTTCAATATTGATCACCGGGACAGCCTCCGATCAGTATGCGAGACGAATACGTCAATTAAGCTTAAGCTTAACTAAGATTGACTGGCAACTGGCCGTGCATCTTAAGATTCACATCTTGCCAATTACAGAAAACTGGGAACTAAAAATGTGTGTGTTGTGCCGACGTGCGTCAAACACGCGTTGACGTCAACACTAATGTACATGTGCATTTGCAACCATGACGAAAACATTATTAAAACAAACTTAAGGCACGGCAACGAAAAAAAAACAATTGCTATGTTTATAGATAAAGCTTACATTGCAATAAAAAAAAGCCGATGCTAAATGCAATATGCTTTTGGGTAAAATGCAATACCAGTACTTCTTTTTTTTCTTAAATTGTATAGCTTAATTTTTCTTAAATTGTAAGCTTTGCCACTCATAGAGTATATATAGCAATATATAGATATAGATAGAGAATATATAGATAGCAATTACTTTTTATTTGTTTGTTGTTGTTGTACATCAAATTGTACATATAGTTTTTTTCTCATCCTATACCAACGTTACACTTTCATCATCACCCAGGGTCGAGACATATTTATACATTCACGATATATATTACCGGACCGTTAAATTCAGTCTGACGATTCAAAACCGGACCTTAACAATCTCAAACAGTCTGTTTTTGTAACAAAGCAAACATAACCTGTGGCGTTAACAAATAATAACTTCCTGCAGAAGCCCAGAAACATCACAATTGGCTGACGTAAAGTAACTGTAATGCTCTCCGCAAATCCGTCATGAGGAAACTAGCTACCATTATGTCAACCATATAAAGTGTCGTTGTTAGGAACGCGGTCCAACGCGAAAGATGCTATGTTAAACACGTTATTACAAATTGGTGATTACTATGCAGACAATAGTCTGGGAATGAGGATTAGGGTTTATACACAAAAAAACGAGAGGATAGTGTAAATAATGATAATATAGAAATAAGTGTTCTCTGTATCTGTGAGTAGGAAAATACTGCCTGGCAGTTTCTTACCGTTTCTTCTACTAGGGCCTACTCGTGGTAGGGATTTGCGGAAGCGATGGCGTAAATTGACTTTCGAAAAATGTTGGTAAAAAACTACTTCGAATAAATTTGACGTATAAATTGACGACCGAGTGGCACAATGGTCACCATGCCGGACTGC
>DWPQ01002837.1:0-10159 GCA_018251795.1 Perichares adela | reverse complement strand
TCTTTTAAGATTCCCGACCTTTCACTGGAAAGGTCTTGGGTTATGTAGGGTTTTTACCTACTAAAACCCCCTCGGCATCCATGCGGCGCAAATGGAAAAGCCCCGGGATCTCTAACGAACGCACCAGGGCTTCTCCTGCGCAAACGCGCCAACAGCTTAGTATAAGAATAGTAGGTTAGCTAAGGCCGCTCGGCGAGTTAATTACGGTGATGCATACGGTTGATACTTTTATTTTTAGTCAAACATTATTTGCGTATCAAACCGGCGCCGACCAATTTGTATGACGTTAACCTACTATTCTTAAATAGGTATAATATCAATTAATATCATCACTCTGGATATCTGACCAACGACCGGTTCAAATGGTCCTATCTATACTTTACAAAGTAACATAATGATTACTAATGATAATTAACCACCACACATACTAATAAAGCGACCCAAAATCAATCGATCAGAGTAGAATACTTTTTTTTCTTGTCTATTACCGCGTTCAAGTGAGTGATAATTATTGTTAATTATTAACATTTCGGGTAAGAGTGTGTTAGCGTTTAATTGATATACTTGCTTCCCCAGATTAAAAGATATAATTAAGTAACTTAAGTAGCTTATTAAATAAAGCTCCGACTGTCTTTCTATTCATATGACGATATATTTCTAAATCAAATTATGAAGAAAAATCCACTACTAAACTATCAATTAATAATTACGATGTTTAACGGCTTATAAAATTAAAATAACAATTATTTCGGATGAGGGTAGATGCAATTAGTGAATGTAAGAAAATGATTTCGTGAAGCTAAACCAAGATGGGTAACTAACTAATACACGTTAAAAAATAAAACAAATGGTTTATAGATCATACTTTTATTAAACTATGATCATAATTTAATTGTACAACAATTACGTATTCTATTAATAACGACATTTAAAAACACCGTTACATTTGTTCGTCCGCGGCTCGTGACAGTAATTCTCGATATGATGACGTCAGCCGTATCTCCACAGTATGTTGACCACACTCACGCAGTTTTACCACACTCATGTAAACTTATTTATATAAATATATTTATTTGCTTCGACAATAGTCAACTATTCTCGGAAGCAATATGTTGTCACATCTCTAATTTTGAACATTAGATTATTATTGTGATTAATAAAGTTTTCATAAATAAATTATGTAACAATGCCGAACGTATCTTTGAATTTTGTTTATGATACAATTAATATTTCGCGGCACTAAAACTCGGCATACAATTTTTTTTTATTTTATACTAGAGTTTTGGAGCCAGCCTAAAATATGTCCATCGTAAAAATAGAGATAGCAAATGACCCGATCAGTCTGTCTCTCTTTATTTCCGTGTATTAGACAAAGACAAGTACGGGTCTTTTATCTTCCTTCTCTTTCTATTTGTTGGACACTCTCACTCACAGGCGGCTCTAAAAACACGCTCAAAATTAAACTATTCAAGTATCTTGATATAGTTGTTTGTTTCGTCTGATATCCTAAGTCTTAAACCCTACAAAGGTCCATCGGTTCTCCATGTTGGCGCCGACGCCGGTGGTAGTCTTCTGGAACACGTCGCCGTGTTTAAGTAACACGCGGTGCACGGTGGCCGACGTCGCGACAGGGAACAGGGCCCGCACGTACGACACCACGTAATCGAGGCTTGCACCTAACGGGTGGACCTGACGAATATTATCATTATGATAAGTACATTCTATACCAATATTAATCTGGAATGTTGCATTACACAAAGTACAAAATAAAAATCAATATCCCAGGGTCATATCTTATAAGACGGCTATGTCTTTTTTTTCTTCTATCTGTGCCTGCGGGAGGTGCCCGCGTGGAGATTAATGCGTCGCAAAGTTTTTCCGCGTAAATCCAAATCCCGCGGGATTTCTAAAATGAAAACCCGGAACCAGACAAGCAGACACTCCAATTTTATTTAGATGTATAGACGGAAATAACCTATGCCTTAATGCTGGTTCAAAAATCATACTATAGCAGTAAAAGCTGCATATTTTTGTTCTAGTAAACAATTATAATGTGTATATACACATTTCTAAGCATTGTTCCAATTCATACAAGAAAGAAAGGAATTATTAGTTGTTTATAAAAGTGCAAGACTAACCTGGAGAAATGCGGAAATGACACCAATCAACTTAGCCTCGCCACAGCCCGCTTCCACCTCCTCCTTCAACGTTGGCTTTTCCTCCACGTCATCAGGCAGCGGGGGCGGCGGCGGTGGCTTCACTATCGGAGACGGCAGGGGAGGCTGGACAGTTACAGTCATGGTCAGATTCAAATTATTTCAAATGCTATCCCCCGGAACAATGTTGGTTCATGATTTATTAAGTATCAATATCAATGGAAATAAGTTTCTCAAACTTTTATCAAATTCGTAAACACTTAAATGAAATGAGACGGTTAATCGTGTTTTCCTTACATTTTTCTCCAATGCATGTTGTAATGCTTGACGCGCTATAAATTGGGCTTTGAATTTATCCATTTCCTTTTGTGCGTCTGTTTTTATTACATCCACTTCGTTTTTATAAGCTTCCAATTGAAATCGGAGACATTCGTTCTCTCGCTGAAACATCGCAAACAAAAAAAACTTTATGTAGGTAACATTTTGTAAAATAAATATCTTTGCCGCGTATACTTTACTTATAAACTTGTTTATCTTCGAAATGTTTAATTTAGAATTAAGATACTCTTTTGTCACACGTTTTGCCACCTGTGAGGCAATGCTCTACAAATATTTTCGAATGCCATATGTACGTGTGTATATACGCATATCAAAGTTTATCGTAATGCGTCCCTGTCCTGTTAAAATTATGTCCATCCATTCTCTTCCTACCCCAAAACCTACCGCACGCCTTTGAGAGTTGTCATTCATCATAGTAATTTAAGGAAAGAAATTAACATACCTTCAATTCTTGTAGTTCATCGCTAACGGCGCCCGTAGCGCTGTTCTTGCCACCGAACCCATTAAATTCACCATCTTCACTGAAGAATTTTTCGTAGAACTCTTCCTTCATTGCATTAAATTCCTAAAAATAAAACCTGTACTTACAAAATGTTCACAAGTTAATGTTTCCAACAAATAAGCCACATTTACAAAATATGCTATATTCCGGACAGTGGAAGAAAATCTAATTAAGTAACTAAGTAACCTTTTGACTGCTCGAGTCCGATGTATCTTAGACGTAAATACGTCATTTTTAGTGTGTTTGAACGTTTTCAGACGTACTTTTTGGTCTGTTTCGCAAGATACAAAATAAAACTTAATTTGCCTTTTTTTTATACCAATTAAAATACAAATAGAGTACCCCGTATCCGAAACAATTGTATTATTTTTCTGGCCATATACATTTCATATTTTTACCTATTATTGTTTCGGCGATGGATTTTTTTAGTTGTAGAAATTAATTTCGTGATATTAATGTATCCTTTATCCCGTGGGAGCTCATCCATTTCCCCGGATGGAAAGTTTTGTAGTTAATGACCCACAAATTAAGTTCTAGTCGTTATATGTATATATAAAACAATAAAGTATTGGCGTGTACATCCAAGAAAAAACCACATGAAAATGTATTCAATGTAGAGAGTTCGGCCCTAGTACAATTCTATAATTAGTATAAATGTTCATTAATTTTATACCTAGTTAATACAGGAACTATAGTTTACGATGCTAAAATAAATATAAAATGAAATATTTAAAATATACTGGAAAGAAACGACAGTAAAAAAACAGTTGAATTCGATTAGAGTTATTTCGAAAGCATGCTACATCGTGTTCACCGGAGTACACCACACAATGATTCACTTTATACCACAGCGTATAGAAAAAGCTCGGGGTTGACACGGTCTTACGATCACAAATATTTAAGCATCGAATGGTCGGTAAAGTACACTACAATGGATAATAAAGAGGAGTCGGTCAAAAGGTTAATGAAATCTAAAATTATGTAAATAACCCAAAAATGAAGTAAAGTCCTTATTATTACAATTAAAAATAATTTTACAATATAAAATGTATAGAATAGAATTAAAAATAAATTGAGACTTCCACATCTTTTGTGTCGTCGCCATATTACCTTTTACCTATTCTTAACGTGCCTCGTAGGTAGTACAAAATTAGGTGCCTGTAGGAGATAAAATAACGATTGCATGTGCATTACTTACATATTTGTTTCAATATTTACCTTTTCCAGTAGACTCCTGCACCAGTGCGCTGCATCTATATAATCCCCATCGCAGATAATATTATCTATCACGTACCGCAACGAAATCAATCACTTATGAACGTGATCATATTTACAAATATTTATTAAAATTGAAAGTATCGCTTGTGACGATCAAACGAAACGAATATAAAAAAAAATAGGCGGTTGGTAGGTACAAGGTTTTATTTTTGCATCCTGGCTCTACCGATAAATCAAAAAATGAGTCCACTTCCAAGTTAATGATATAGCCTTAATTACCTTCGTCATTTTCTGCCACGTCTCGATATTCTTCCTTTGAGATTTCGTAAAGTGATCCCAAACTCGCTGGTGAGTCGCGGCAACGAACACTTTCGCCACCTGTTCGACTGAGGTTCACAAATATTATGTTATGAGGGGCTCGGTGCCGCCACATACCGTCATACACTTGCTACCCGCCGACCCTGTCTCTAACATTGCTGACTATCTACCGAGGACACGGTGAAGGGCCTCTTGTATGTGTTGCGGATGTCAGGATCCCAGAGACGTGTCATTCGACACATGACAGTGTGATTTCCACACAGAGAACTGACGATATTTTGACAAGCTACTTTTTACTCAAAATTTAAACATTTCGGATATAATGACCAGCTACTCCATTACTGGATAATATTATAAAACGATAATTAAAAAAAAACTAAAATAAATTAAAAGTATTCTTGTCAAAACAGTCAAACTTACTACGCATTAATTCACATTTATCTCGATGTGAATGCAATGAAGGGCTGTCCACGTTCATCCGAAGGGCGTTACGAAAAGTTCGTTTTTCGTGAGATAAGTTTTAATATCTCAAGCAACATTTATGTTCAAGATTTTAAAAACCATCCACGAAACAATATGGCAATAAACTCGACTAAATTATATATAAAGTAATTGTATATTTATCATTTAGGTATGTAGTGGGTATTTACAACACAAAAATGGAAAGTTTTTAAAATAAGCAAAAACATAAAATGTTCAAAACTTGTCCTTCAGAGCAAACTAGGCGATCTCTGTAATCATGAGGGATATAAAATGACATCTTGTACCTTACCTTAGATATACTTAATGAAACAGAAATACTCTCTATATTTCTATTTCATATTACATTTTCGTCTTAGAAGACTGTACTAAAACCATCACATTGTGATAGATTATGAGGGTATTGATTCAATACTTACGTTGCTCAATAATACTTTGAATATTGTTTTTCACTCGCTCCTTACATTCCAATAACTCATCTTCAGCCTGTACTTTTTCATTGTGCAATCTCCTGATATGCGAATTAGTTGTTTGAATCATAGAGTAGAATTGAGTTGAATTCTTCTTGGAACAATCACCACGCTCCAACCATGCAATCAATGTCTGCCGAATAAAATTAAATAGCATCGTTATGAGTTACGACAGTAAATTATATATTAAAAGTGTGTAGTATAAATATTATTCTATAATAGATTACCGGTAAAACACTTGAAAAATGTTCAGCATTTTTAATCCTTTCAGCAATTTGAACAACTGCAATATTTGAATATAGTTGTACTCTGACAGGAGAAGGCGAGCGACGTCCACTTGCAGTGTGAGTTGTTGTAGTAGCCATAGCTTCTTGTTGTGCATTTAGTTGCTGCATTTGTTGTTGCTGCATCCTTAATGTTTGACGTTGTCGTCTTTCGTACTCATTTTGGTCGTCTCGGCTCTAAAATTGATTAAACAATTCAAAAGGCAACTGAAATCGTTCCAGTGTTCCCGTTCTATATATATTACTAGCAAACCAGGCGAACTCCGTTTCGCCACCAGATAGATGGCTTCGTTTTTTGTAACATTTTGTTTGGGGATTAAAACATAAAGAAAATATTTTTTTTTGTTTTATATTTAAAAAGGAAAAATGTATTATTTCCTGAATTTTCTTTGTTATAAACCTCACGGAGTCCGAGACCTTTCCAACGAATGCAAAACCGTGGAAATCGGTTCGTGCGTTCTGGAGTTATAGCGTCAGGAAGGAAAACCCGACTTATTTTTATATTGTAGATAATAAGGAGTAACTTACATTGCCTATTGTTTCAATACAATCTTGGTTTACCAACTTTCTTCTAGAGTCAGCCAGGAAATATTTCGACGTGATTCGGTTGCCGTAGTCACATGCAATTCTTCAGCTTACTACATAGTCGACAACGCGTCTTTCGCTTCGGTATCACGGACGTTCATGTACAATGGTGATCACTTACCATCAGGTAGCGATTCTGCTCGTTTGTCTACTATTAACATAAAAAAGAAACGCTGTTTAAAAAATCTGATTTATATTGCGATCGGAAAGTGTCGACGCGGAAGTAAATTGTCTAGATTATGAAGACAACAGTAGAAAGTTTACTTTCTTACTATAGGTATATCTAGCCATCAGACACTAGTATAATGATAGAAATTATAGCGAATCATTTAGAATGAAAAGTAATAATATTATCTGATATCGAAAAATAATGAAAGCTACTACAGATTTTTACAGTTCCATCGAAAGTAACAAGCATGACGAGAGAATAACACAGCAATTTGATTAATAATACGTTGCGTATGATTAATTTACCGAATCATGAGTAACCGTGGCCGAGATCTCTATCAGTACCTCTAGACCACCGGGGCTGACAATGTGAAAGAAACACGTTGCTGAGAAACTCGCGTCGTCGCTTCGTGAACTTCAATATAAACCGGTTGGCGTATCATTGAAATGTAATGCAGTAACTTGTTGCAAGCGAGATATCGTATGCTAATAATACAATTAAAACATGACCGAATGTATATAATGATTTCATTTTTATACTCTTAACTAGCTGCACTCAGACGCTTCGTTTAGCAGTATATTAAAAGCAGGCGTCTAAATAGTTCATTAGGAAGATCAGGTATGTTGCAGAAGATTTCCCCCCTCGTTAGCAAAAAAAGTCGTCTAAATAGTTTAAAATATTAGATTTTTTTATATATATTTTTTTCATACAAACCTCCTGATAATAACGAACACATGAAAGATTTATCCAAATTGGTCCAGTAGTTTGGAAGTCAGATATGCGTGTACAAACATTTTGACGATTCATTTTTATTTATATTGGTTAATATTAGTATTTAATAATTAATTTGGATGGAACTTCGTTATTGGTCGAATAATTTTTTTTGTATGTATGTTTGTTTAAGTACGAGTACTCTATCCAGAAATAATTCTGATCCCGCGGGATAAGAGGTAATAATATACATTCATAGTGTAAACGTGATGCGTCTAACAAAAATAACTGTTTTGGGACGGGTACGAATTGTAAACGATAGTATTTCTTGAAGAAAAGCGAAACGTTCACTACATTTTGGATTTTGATTTTTGAATCGAGTTTTTGGATTTTGATCATATTCCAAAAATATTTAATCAAAGTTTTAAGGCACTATAAAACGCTATTATAATTTAATTTTCATTTTAAGCTATTCTAGTAGTTTGAACGGTGGTCCCCCGAACGGGAGATCGTGGGTTCGAATCCGGCACGCACCACTAATTTATTAGAAGTTAATTATCACTTGCTTCGGTGAAGGAAAACATCGTAAGGAAACCTGCACACCTGAAAGTTCTCCATGTTTCTCGAAGGTGTGTGAAGTCTGCCAAGTCGGCCAAGTGCGGGTTACTTGGCCAGCGTGGTGGAATATGGCCTTAAACCCTCTCAATATGAGAGGAGACCCGAGCCCAGCAGTGGGACAATTATGGGTTGATGATGATTTAAGCTATTTTGACAAAACGAAAGATGAACCAAAGTTCAAACGTTTTAATGAAAAAAATAAAGGCAAAAAAATAAAATTAAAACTTTATGAACTGTTTGTTCCAAAAGCTGGCTGCTCCATAATTCAAAGGACTAGTGAAGTGGGACAAAATCATCATAATCTATTCACTGTTGTCCATGTTTGTGATCATATGACTGTATAAGAAACGTTTATAACCGTCAAGAGTCCACCACCGTAGCCTAGTTGGTAGTGACCCTGCCTGCGAAGCGAGAGGTCCCGAATTCGATTCCCGGCCGGGGCAGATATTTATGTGACAGATAAATATTTGTTCTCGGGTCATGGATGTTAGTGATGTGTTATTTGTGTTGTCCATGCCACCCGCGACACAGGGAAACCTAGTGCGGGGGTATGAGTGTGTTAGCGTTTATTATTATTATATTTTATGTTTATTATTATCTTATGTTGTATACAATAATGAAAACTCCGAAAGGTTAATAATAAAATAAGTGTTTTCTAACACTCCTCAGGCTGTGTGACCGTGTGGCATGTTCAACCAAAAACCTTAAATTAAATTTTAATTTAATTAAATTTTAATGTTGCTTATATAGTCAACGACGTCAAAGCGCGTTAGAATAATTACCGGTTAATTAAATGTATTCTTTGTTGTCTGACCCTAATAACCTCAAGCTACTCAGCAATTGTAAAGAAGGCTGTGGAAGTTCCTTACGGCACTAACCTTGGCCTTCACCTAATTCTTTACTGACTGTAGTGCGTATGTACCCTAGATGACTTCAATTCGTTAAAAACCGAGAGCAGTCGTTTTTTAGAAGTCCTGGCGGCTTAATAGGCGGTTGCGCAGAAGCGCCGTAAAATTTTCCTGAGATTCCTAGCTTTCCCATTCGCTGCCTTAGTGGAATATTGACCTAATAGTTCTTATGTAAAATTCGAGTTACCAATAGATTCAACATCACCTTAGGGCCATCTCTCATCTGCACTCAAAATTATTTTGTAACAAGGTACCATTACCGTTCCGGCAGTATGGAGGTCTTTTTTATTAGTCAATATAACAAACAGTTTAGGCTCTAATTGCAAGATCATTAATGCCATTCTCCAGAAATCTACTTTTTAGACTTAAGCCAGTATTCGACTAAGGCAGCGAATATGTACCGCACGGTTGCCGAGGGTTTAGTGAGTAGAAACTAAATAACCTAAGCCGTTTTCTAAAGAAATGCAGGATATTTCAGGAAGTACCCATAATTTCAAACGCGCACGCAGGATAACGGTCCTGCTGAGATTTGCGTAGGGATAAGTCTATACAAGTCTCGGAACTTCCTAAGCCGTTTGAAGAATTCCAACACCATTTTACAAAGGCTAGCAAATCCTAGAAGTTTTATGATATAAGATTCTACGACAAGGTATAACGAAAATCATCTAACGATAACCAATGGGGTCTGAAAGTTAACTTGTCTGCATCAATAGACGATGTTTTGGGGCGAGTCTTCCCGAGTAAACCTTACATCCTTTAATAACACAGAATATACGTATACTCATACCTGGCCAAACATACCTGTGTATACGATCTCTACATGGACTGGAACGGCCTGAGTAAACAATACAGTTGCCTAGCAACGCGACCACGAGACGGAGATATTAAACGCTTGCGCCGGAAAAGGACGGCCGTACAAGGGTTTGTTGAACGATAAAGGCTGCGCGAGCGCACAGTTCACGTCGTATATGAGAAGTTGGATTTTATTGAGGAAATTATTGCTTCCTTTGTAATGTAACGCCTGGAAATATGACTGGGACTTTTCATTAACAGTTCCGGGGTTATAAACGTTTTGAAACTGATTGAATCGCAACGTAAATGGTTCATGTTTCAAATACCAACTGAAGGTAAGGAATTAAGTTTAATAGCTACACGGGCGTTTGCCAGTTTGTTCTGAAACACTTTCATTTTATCTTACAATAATTTAAAATGTCTGTATAAATAATAGTACATTACGATACGAGCGACGTAAGTGGTCTATCATTGTACCTCGCTACGCTCGGGCGCTAACTACCCACCGTACAATGATAGACCACGTAGGTCACAAGTATCGTATATTATTTTACAGCACAGTGTGATAAACACCCGCGCACGGTTGCGACCGTGCGTAAAATGCGGGTT
>DWPQ01002836.1:0-10161 GCA_018251795.1 Perichares adela | reverse complement strand
GATCGCGTGGTGGTTGAAATTCGATCATAAATGATTAAAAAATTGTTAGAATTAAATCTTGAGACCTCTATTCTCAGGTGATAATAATAATAAAACTTTTTTTTAATTGCATACAGATGCAACATGATGATAAATTAAAAATTGTGTCATATCTTTTTGACAACCGCCATTTGCTTATCAAACGTCAAAAGAGTATACATGTGTAAAGCATGCATGTAGATGTGTTTTAATGCGTGTAATGTTTTATTTATTGATTTAATGTACGCATTATTATTCAAAAATATTGGTATTCTGCACTCCTCCTACACAACCTAAACTTTAAGCGTGCGAAATTTCATACTCCTCCGTCCGCCCAATTTTCATAAAAAAGGAATTGAAAGTTTTTGCTTCACGTATCCATATATATAAAATTCTTGTGTCACAGTTTTAGTTGCCATACTCCTCCGAAAGGGCTTGACTGATTTTTATAAAATTTTATACGTACAATCGGTAGGTCTAAGAGTAGGTTGTAAAGTATTTTTATACACCTAAGTTATAAACGAGGGCCTACGCCCAACATCTTTTTTTTTTTATTTTAAGGACTAACTTTTCTCAATTTTTTTTTTTATGATGTGCCACTAAAAAATCCATACAACCCCCAAATTGCACCTTTCTATCACCAACCCCTATTTTTTAATACAATAATATATACGGATAAACGACGTTTGTGGGGCCAGCTAGTTTATACATAGATTAACATTGCCTAGATCGTCATGTAGTTAATGTTTGATAGAGCAATTATTTATACTGGAATGAGTTACAGTTTTGATAAAGTTCACGATAAAATCTTTTGCCCTCAACTTTCCATTAAAACGTGTATTTCGGTAAAAAAAAGATCCTAATCGGCGTATATTATATTGTCAGAAGTAGTAATATTGTTGGTTAATTTAAGTATTGTTAGTGTTATAAAATAAATTAATCAATTTAATATTATTTTAAATGTTATTCGATTAGTATTTTAGTTATTTAAAGTTACAAATGCTAATCTGGATATTAAATGTTAAAAAGTAACACAGTTGTGCTAGGACTAGCCTCCACCAATGGATTCCAATCTTGTCGCGATGGGAGAGCTCAGTAGCCGTGACTTGGTCACCCACGGTGAAGCTAAAAGGAATCCGAGAAGGGGACGCTCGGAGTGGGACTGGAGATGGGCCCACGACTCCTGCAGCCAGAAGGGGTCGCGGGAGGAGAGGCGTGTCGGTGTGTCGTTGCCGATCGCCCTATCTCCCGCGACCAAACGATGGCGCACCGTGGATGCGTTAAGCGCGGGGCCACAGAGGAAGAGGAGTGTCTGTGTGTCGTTCCGCACTCTCTGTCCTCTGCGGTCGTTTGGTGGTTTTATTGCGGAGCCAAACATCAGATCCACTGCGGGGTATGGGAGGTCAATGCCTGCGAAGTGTAGAAAGTGTTGAAAGTGTCGGCTTAACCATACCCACGGTCCTTGGGCAGCGGTCTCGGGGGGGAGCGGGGGATTTCGTCGTCCTGGGGATGGGGGTCGAGAAGGTAAGGTTAAAGGGGAGCTTCTTGCTCCATCTTGTGGAGGGGCCGCGCAAGCGGCCAGACACTGGCGGGTTCGCAGATGTATGCGATAGCGATCCCCGTGTTCCCACCATACGGTGCGAGAGGAAACACCGTGGGGTTTAGCCGGTATAGTCCGGCATAACCAGCCGCAACCCCGGGCGACTGCGTATCCATGAAGAGTCAAGTCTACCAACCAGCACTTGGCCAACGGTGTACTATTGCCTTAAACCGTCTCAGTATGAGAGGAAACCCGAGCCCAGCAGTGGGACAATTATGGGGTGTAATAAGTATCTCTCTAGTATGCATATAAATACTTAATGGCAATAACCTACAAACGCACAAACCGACCATCTAATGGTGAGTGATTACCGTCACACCGGTGGTGGTGATATACATGGGGAAATACGATATCATACTATACCACCATTAATGAGAATTTTGTGGATTAATGCGCGTGGTGCAGATAACAGCATTATTCAACTGTAGGCACCAAGAGTCAGATCCTCGTAAGTTATTAAGCAGGCATCCTGCGACGCGCAGTTTGCCTTGGACTCAATGATGGATGGAATCCCTAACATATTTGTCAGTTATAACATAAAATAAACGAAAAACAAATCTGAGGCACTCATGAGGTCCACCGACAAAAGTAAAAACTTAAAACTGTATTTTGCGCATTATACGACATGTATTTGTGTAAAGAAATATACTCTTTGCACATATAATGTCCATACAAAGTTTATCATCCAAAAACTGATCAACGCGCTTAAAGAAATTTGCACTTCCAAAATATAAACGCTAGTATCGTATCAAATCGTTCAAGAGTATTTATACTTTACCGAAACGTGTCTAATATCACTTATGTAGTGTAAATTGTCAACATAACATCTGATACGTATAGAAACATTTTATCGTCCATTTTCGTTATCGCTACGATCGCAGATAAAATCATTCCGCGCCATTGCATCACGTTAAAACCTACCTATTTGTATACCTTTGTCTCCAATTCTAAAAAAAATATTTAAAAAAAAACTGACATTTACCTAAAAATGGCGGGAAGAACGCACAAAGTCGTGTTAACTTTTACGCTCGCAGTGATATTGATTATAATCAGTGAGTTAACAGCGAAAGCGACCGCAATAAGTTATTTTCTTGGTGAACGTGTTGAAAAGGATAAATTAGTTCATAACAGTGTTCATGTGAAGTTGCCGATATATTATGTTAGGTCTGAGGATGTAGCGTTTCCGAAGTACTACGAAGAGAGTGATAATGTTATTACTGCGATTCATGTCAGAGACAACTGGGCTAGCGCTGGCTCGGCAGATGTAGACTATGGTGGAGTTGGTATGACTTTTGCTAACGTTCATTTGCGTAGTGCGCCATGGAGTGGGTACAATTTTACTATTGATATTTACGGTGTCCAACAACTTAGCTGGGACGGTCATTAAATTTTTACTTAAAAAAATGTGTTTTTTTTGTAACGCTGATCTCGTTTTGATCTCAAACCTTTAACTATTCCATTGGTGGACCAGGTCGCCCAGGACCAGTGTCCGAATTCGCAAAACATCGAACACTTTTGAGAATATTATGTATAACTCTCAGATAAGCAGGTTAATCACGATGTTTTCCTTCATCGTAGCAAGTGAAATATAATTTCTAACAGGTACTTAAAAAAAATTAAGATTTAAAGTGTATGCAGGATTTAAACTTGGGCCCCGCGCTGGAAAACGCACGCTTAAACCATCACTGTAGATCAGGTTGTCCGGACATACTTCGAATCCTTAAATTGACAGAATTTACCCGTGTGAATTGAGAAGTTAGAAAAGCATTGCAATTAAATCTATCTACATCTAATATACAGAATTCTCGTGTCACAGTGTTAGTTGCCAAACTCTTCCGAAACGGTTCGACCGATTTTTATAAAATTTTGTACGTACATTCGGTAGGTCAGAGAATAGGTTGTAAACTATTTTTTAAACCCCTAAATTATAAGGGGGGCCCAAACCCAACACTGTTTTTTTTATTTTACAGACTATTTTTTTTATGATGTGACACTAAAAAATACATACAACCCCCAATTTTCACCTTTCTATCACCAACCCCTATTTTTACACCAACTTTTATATAGCGAAACAACGTTGGCGGGGTCAGCTAGTAGTACCTAATAATCAAAAATGTAGTTCGACAAAAGTAGTACCTTGTCACCTTGAAGTGTCATGGTGACATTTAGTACGTCTGAGACCCTAGACAAAATCTTATCGGTTGGCGTTGATGATACACCACATTAATAAAAATTTAAGGGCATTCACTAAGAAAAGCAGTTGGGTTACAACAGTTACCTCAAACATATTTCGCAGTGAATGTCTGTAATAAGACATTGTTAAGATGTCTTGTAGCGTGATTCGTGAACGACAATCGCTGAGATTTTTGTCTATGAGCTCCGATCGGTCATATCCATTGTGCAACATAATTATTTCGCACTTCCATTAATCTAATTTCATTATATTTGATCCTCTAAGGCTAAAAAGCTTAATGGATTTAGAAATCTACGTATTCACAGCAATTGCTTTGCAATTGCACCAGTAACGTAACTTGTGAACATATCGCACCAATAATGCAGTTGTGATGTAACTCAAAATACCTCGCGAGTGACACAACACTATAATCAAACACAAAATTCAGTGCGTCTTGTGTTATCAAAACCGATATTGCAATAATTGGTAAAAAAACACTTAGATGTTGGGAAAACATTATTTTTTGTACCTAAAATAAATAGGAAGTAATATAATTAGTTTTGCGTTGAATAAGATAAATTATCGATTTTGAGTTACAACATTGTTGTAGGTAATATTAGTGCGATATATCTTATTCTGGGCAAAATAGATTTTCTGGGACCTTTGGCGGGAATATGCCAGACGAGGGACAAGAGTGGAAAAATTAATTGACTATTAAAATTTCATTAAAATGTAATAAACATGTTTGTTTGTTAACTTTCCATAAAAGTCGTTAAGCCTTATCAGAGGACATTAGTGGTCAATAAAGGAAATTCGAGTAGGAGCTGATCTAAGTTGGATTTGAGCTGAAACAGCTTGCTTAGCATCTGCAGACTTGTGGCAGCAGTATGTCAATATTGTCAATACAGTGATACCGCAACACCAAAGGCATCAATGACGCGCCAAGAAGGAGCAGAAGATCCATTCTGTACTGTCTTTTTGATACAGCATCCGAGACACTTGATTCTAGAAGGAGGGTGGGAAGCCAAACAGGAAGTTTCTAGGTAAAGGATATCATTGTATAGCTGAATATATAAATATAGACGCCTGGAAATCTTAGCTTTGCGACCCGTTCCATTCAGGTTAGATCCTCCCGTTGTATTGCCTTATATACATTTAAAAGATGTGCTTAGGAGTTTCTTCCGCCTTTTCTTCTCCTCAATGACAAAGCACTTTTGTGAAACTATAGTAGAAGCAAAATATGACGAGCATAAGAGTAAAGCAGCGATTGGACCAGGATAATATTTTTGTAAATTGTTTTTATGTATCTCGTAGAACCTTGAAATTCCAGGAAAAACTAAAAAAAAGTAGCCTATTTTCATCCCAAGACCTTCAAGTATGTCCATATGAAGTTTCATCACAATCGGTTCAGCGTTTTAGCCGTGATCACGTCACAGATAAGCCGACATTATTATAGTATAGATGAGTTATTTCGCTACAAAGATATAGGATAATTTAATAACACGATTACAAGGGCACCTGTTGATAAAACAAATAAATTGTATGAATTTATCTCGAATAACATTTAGATGCTATAGTACTAAATACAGTACGGAACGATAGTATTAAATACAGATAAGGTTCAATAACTGTGACACCTGCACGGTGATTCTTGAATTTCATTATCATAGACACTTGTAGTTCATCGTGAATGATTTCATGGTGAGACTGTAACGGAATTATTGTGTACTAGCTGATCAAGGAAAATTATGTTGTTTTACCATAATATCCTATCCTACTAATATTATAAATGCGAAAGTTTGTGAGGATGTATGTATATTTGTTACTCTTTAACGAAAAAACTACTTGACGGATTTTGATGAAACTTGGCATTGTTATAGCTTCTGATCCAGAATAACATATAGGCTACTTTATATCCTGAGATCCCTACGGGAGCGGGACCTACGCGGCTGATACCTACGGGTCCCGAAGCGAAGCGAGGGCGGTTCACTAGTAAGTTATAGTTGTGCCCGCAGCTTCGTTCGCGTGGAAATTATTGTGTCACAAAGCTTTTCCCGCGAACATACACAATGCATGAGCTCTATCAAGACTACGCTTGATGATGCAGAGCTAAGTGACTTCTCACAGGCGGGGCCTGATGCCATTACCTCGTCCGATATTAACTAAGGTACACCACGGCCAGAGGAATTTGGTTTGAATACAAGGATGTACGGATCAAGAAACACCTTTATATTGGTAAATACACTAGAAAGACCACAACCCGGCAGAGTACGGATAGTGTAGCAAGGATGTCATCCTGTGTTAAATTATTAGCAAGTACGATGCTATGTAAATATTTTTATCGTTTTTATATAACTTTAGGCGCTAGCAGCAACAAACGCTGAACGCCTTGGATTTTACAATAGCATTATCTCATATACATTGATTGCCTTACTCGGTAATTTTTCAGAGGATTCGTCTTTTGTTATTCTGAACAACTAAATCACTGACCTTGTAAGGATAAGAGGAGTCATGCTTGTTAATTAAAAAGTTAAACTAACACCTGTATTAACATTAATAAGGATTCTTAGGTTTACATGAGGCAATTTGAAGACATCTCCTCGTCAGTATTTAGGTAATGTAGATTGGCTGTGCCGCGCGTAATGGATATTATATTATTATGAATCCGTTTAGTCAGAATAATTATAAAACTATATACACAATAGACTAAATAATTTCTTCAAAACTTAAACAGATTTACAGTTATTTCAAATATTTATTTCCCAAGATTAATAGCCTATGACATAAAAGTACTCATTAGGCATTTCTTAATCTCAATAAAAGTGCCTCTGACACCATAAATGTAAATAAATCAAGTAAAGCACCAGGGAGTAAAATAGGCACAGATAAAATACGATATATTACTGCTTTAAATAAAATTTTACTTGAGAGATATGGAGCGGACTTCTTGAATTAGTACCACAGGCTAGGAATTTACAGAGCTGTATTAGAACCAAAAAGTTTAATTAATAATTATTAACAGCAAACACCGTCCTTTAGTATTTAAAAGCAGTGATAGACTAGGTTGGAACGATAGAAAATTTAAATGCACATATATTTTTTAAAAGTTACGTGAATATTAAAATATATATTACAGCTTGTTTTAGCGGAAAACATCGTGTAAGTCTCTCATGTGTATATGTGACCGAAATCCTCCACTTAGCGAGATAAAACGCGAGCATAGCCGTGTCAAAATAACTGGGACGTAATTACATCCTATGTAAGTAATGATTTTGAGATGACAAAACTGACAGCGCATTCTGAAGTGATCAACGCCTTTTCTAAAAAAAATATGTACGTTAAAAATTACGATTAAGGTCTGACTGATATTTTAAAAATAAATCTCTGCAATACTAATTTCGTAAAAATATCGTGGAAAAAAGGAAAAATGGAAACAATTGTAACCTACTTACATATTTTTCTCTCGAAAAATTGTCACATCGTACTCTCAATAGATCCTGATAATATAGTCAAGAAACAAACCTAAGTAATATGTTTATAAAAATATTTTTATACATTATAAGGAATATGTGGAGTATAAAATCGATTACATTTCCAATCATCTTAGAATCATTCTTTGCCCGACGCAACGTGCGCTAACCTGTTACACAACTCTATATAAATCCACATCCGATTCACTACAGACGCGACTATAATGATCCATTATAATAGTGTAAAGTAGGCCTAATGAGGGATTGGATCAAAAGGGTGTGGGATTCGTTTTTATATGGACCGGTTTGTTTTTTTATTAATTATTCCCGATCTTCAAGTTCCCGTATTATGATTCCCTTGCTGTTTCAAGACTATAAATTTATAAAAACATTTTTAATTTCAACAAAAATACACCTTAAGGTACAGTAACATAGGTATCAAATTTAGGTACTTCCGTGTATAACCGAATTTTGGTGTGAATTTAAATTAAATTTTGGGGTGTAAGGTTCCATGATCCGTTTTTAAGTCTCAGCCAATGTCATCTGCACCAACCCTCCTGTAAAATAACATTTATGGCTTGAGGTCCTGTTGGAAGTTGGAATGATGGCCTTAATGTGAGGGTAAAGAGAACTAACGCGAGCTTTTTGAGAGGAGGACACGACCTAACTCCTGCTCCTTCTGATCTAACTTCTGGAGTGGACGCCGAGTTGAAGGGAGATTGCGACTGTGGCGACTAAAGCGACGAAGTTTGCTCGATAACTTAAATTCAAATTCTTATTTAAAATTATCATTTCCTATAAGTATCATTGATACACTTATGTGTATCATATTTTGCCTCTACTAAAGTTTCGAGTAGCTTTGCTATTGAGGAGAAGAAACGACGAAAGAAACTCCTCAGCACATCTTTTAAATATATCTTAGACAAAGAGAGGGTCTAACCTGAGTTCCTCAGAACAATCGGAGCTTGTTCCCCAAGCATGACACTTATCCTGCGACAGATCTCCCTTTGCCAAACGACGACACAGCGTGATTCTAATTTGCTTTTATTGTGATGCAATACAAATATTGCACAATTTTGTTGTAAACTTTATAGCAGGTTTAATTTTGATTTATTATTCGACAATCGATATCGACTTCAGTACCAAACACGTGCTTTGTATTAAGACGATCTGGTAAGTTCGAATCATTGTTTCATTGTTAAGGTTCCGTAAGAAGACAGGTAGTATGGCATTTTTTTTTATTGCATATCCTCTGTCCGCGTGAAGGCGGCTAGGGCTCACAGCAAAATGTACAACAGAAACAAACTTTACGTATAATGATATTATTAATATAGGGAAATATAATAACGTATACTTTTTATTTAGTTATCATCGTCAAAACCCTTAATTTTCCCACTTAGGACACTTGTCGGATTTGCAAAAAGAGTTAAGGAGGCCACCAACCAGCCTAGCCATCTGAACTAATATTTTTTTAAATTTCATAGCGCTATCGAAATAGTTTTTTTTCATTAACCTTCCCAAATTAATCTCCGATATCATAATTGATTGTTTCATCCTACACGTCCAGTTGGATCATGTTCTATCCATAAACAATGTGAATTCTTTTTTTTTAAGTTCAACTGTTTTACTGCATTTAGATAAAAAAAATATTACTGACTAACGTCATTAAAACTAGCTTCGTCGGTCTGTAGTGGTTCGGTGTTTCAACACGATACACGGAACCCTAAAAACGATAGCCAGATAATATGTAACATGTAATTCGTAATCAGATAAGCGTCATGTAATTTTATCTGTGTTAATTAATTTTTTGAGACTATATTAAAACAGAATTACCTCAAATAATGTTGGATCTTTACTATGAAAACGTTTTTTTTGTTGTACTGTTGTTTTCGTGCGTGCTTGTGTGTCGATACGAAGCAAAATGAATCGAGTTTTGAATTGAAACTTCAATCGGGAGACATTGAGGCTATAAGTGGCACGTTACAAAGAATTGTTAAGACGTATCATTGCTCAGTTGATAATTTTAAGGGTGAGTGAACTTTTTGTACTTTTTGAAAATAGGTGTAATTTAATACGTTCGTGCCGCATTTTGATTGTAACGTTTACTCACGACTTTACAGTATATAAATGTATATTGGACTAAAAAGATATTGTTGATATACATTAAACTTAAATCTACAAAAAGTATTAATTACAATTAAACTAAAATAAATTAAAATAAAAAAAAATGATTAATAATTTATTCACTATTTTTGTAATTGAAACCCATGTTTTGACTCAGTTTCATGGATGTCTTGAAGTGACCATAATAAGAATTAAATGTCCATATTGGAAAAAAAACTCTCGATCGAATTATTCCTTCAATATAATCAAAACATTATTTTGACAGCTTTTTTGTGCTATTCTAGTATATAAACAAACATGTTAATTATTCATTCTAAGTTAACTCATTTTTAACATGATAATAATTAAGATGTTAACACGTAATTTATACTTATCATCATCATCACTGATCATCATCACAAGCTGTAACTGCTGCACTGTTGGGGTCCTCTTTCAACGCGAGAAATAGGTATGGGGCAAAGTCCACCACACTGGTCAAATGTTTATTTAGTTATCTAAACTTCATTGACCACAATTAAATATTACTGTACAAATAGCGCAAGCTTACTGCTTTAAACATTATCTACCAGCTAACTATCGGGCAAAACAGATAAACAAATTTCAAATGTTCGGCAGACTTAGTATATCTTCGAGAAACTCTATACTTAATATTATAAAGAGCAATGATTTGTTTGTTTTGTACCGAATAGGCTCCGGAACAACTGGACCGATTTTAATGAAATTTCCCATAGAGATAGTATAGAGCCTGAGAAATAACATATTTTATATGGCAAAAA
>DWPQ01002835.1:0-10162 GCA_018251795.1 Perichares adela | reverse complement strand
CTAAGGGTCGGTACAGATCTGACGGAAGAATGCGTCGAGCGTATCATCCATCGGTCGCGTCTAGTCTAGTCTAGTTTCTGCGTTCAGCATATACAGAGCGATTGTGTTGTGTAATATTTAATTTTAAAATATAGCCCATCGAAATAATAACTAGTCGGGCGACAATGCGTTGACGGAAACGGAAAAGACACTACGCTCGAAGCACTAACGCATCATCGGTTTGGTGTGAAAGGTTGTGTGTGTTTGTTTTGGCGTTACGCGACCGATAATACGCGACGCATTTTCCGTCAGATATGTACCGACCCTTACTCGGCCCGAGACGACTGTTGACCCCCTTTCCCATTACACGATGAACGCATGCGATGAACTTGAAATTGGAAGCTCTTCCGAACGGGGCTTCGGGAAGGACACCCTCCGCGTTTCACATCTTTTGTTTGGTAACGCTTAGTGTTCTGTTTCGTTCGTGGGTAGAGTTGAACGACCGCTGGTGTTGATTCAGTTTTTGTTTCACGTTTCTTTCGTTTCGTTTCGTTTCATTTCATTACACAATTGAACTTGGGTCTATGGATGTTTGGGTGCCGGTTGTGAGTCGAATATATTTTTTTATTTAAGGTGTAGGTACCTTTCTACAAGCAGGCGGTTTTTACAATGTTTGAAGACCCGATCGTTAAAAGTTTCGATGTTGATTTGATGACGTATTTTCGTGGTTTTATCTTTGTGCGATCGGTGGTTGATTTAACATCATGGATATATAATAAAGTATTAACATCAACTTGTTACATATTAAGCAAGTTATGTTAATTAGTCAACAACAATTTTATAGCTTTTTTTTTCAGGTTACAATTTCTACACATAGGCATGCCAGTATTTTTGAAATCAATCTTGTTGCGAATCTGTTTATTAGTTGGTGATCAGCGTGTTGGACCTTAAAGCCCATCTGTGGGTCAATTACGGGTTGTGACGATGAAGGAATGTTTAGTTATAATTTTCATTGACGAAAGTGTTAATTATGTTAACGTCATAGTTTAGTTTCATTAAAAGCGCTAATACAGCTTCAGTACGTGAATTCCAGTGTAATGTGATTTCCTGACAACCAACACACAAACCTAATTAGGCAAGTTGCGTATTAAGGGGCTTATCGCAGTCAATCTTGTTAGGATTTAAGTGGCTCGTCTGGCGTGCCTTTAAATAGCTTAATACACTCATATTGCGTACGTATATAATAAGCTTATATACAACTTAAGCCTATTAATATAAACATTAGCATTTCATCATAAATATATATCAACATTTATAGTTTCTATTTCAATAAGTACGATTAACGAGTCTTCTTGGAAAGCAACGTGACTGACGGTGGTGCCTTAGGCAACGGAAGTCCATGGGTGACGGTGACGGTGACGGTGACCATCAGGTTGTCCGTCTGTTGGTTTGCTGGCTTATCGGCTTGAGAAAATGGGATGATATTTGGTGATATAGGTAATAAAACCAATGATGCTCTACTAGGTACTCTTAAAGCAGTAAAACTATCTGCTGGTATTGATGAATGAAAACTATGAAACATCAAGTACTCTTAGGGCGTAAAGGGTGATATTTTTTTGTTTTTTTTTTTTACTTCAGCAGGTCATATTTCAAAGTTACAAGTCGTAATTTGAAATAATCGCTTTACTTCAAATAGTTGGTATAACGAACAATAGAAGCGAAATGAGACTATTAAAAGTTATTATCCCAAGTTGTTATTATCACCAGCTGAGCGCCGGCGGTTCCATGAAACTGGTGAAAGGCTCCAAGTTTCCATCTTTGTAATTAAGCAAGTTCTTAACAAGACAGAACTGATCCGAAGAACATTAAATTCCTTAAAAGATTACCAAACTTCCGCGAACCACTTAAAAATACAGATTAAAACTTTAAAGCGCAAAGCTGCCCAAGTGCCCACCCAAAGCTCTCTGGTCAATTACGAATTCGACTCGGCGAACTTTGAAGTAAATTTGGATGAGGGGTCGAAGACGGTCCGGGTGTGGATTGGAACGGTGATCGATTAATATGATTCGCCCAGTTGTAGTTCGTGTCAACCGCAAGCCGCAATTACAAGTTGTTTCTGACTGAATATGTACGGTCAGTGTGATAGTTGAATTTAAAATGAAGTGTTTAAATAAAAGTAATGTTAATTATTTTTATTGTGCCGTTATTATACATATCATACGTACATAACTACGAATAATTATCCCACTGCTGGGCTCGGTCTCTTCTCATACTGAGAGGGTTTATAGTCTACACCAAGTGCAGGTTGGCAGACTTCACACACCTTCGAGAACATTACGAAGAACTCTTTGGTACGCAGGTTGTTGTATAGAAGTATATTTTTGAACTGGCAGAATACAACCAAAAGTACCAGTGTCATCGTAGACGAAGTAAAGGCCGCTCGAGCCAACAGCAAAATTTCCATCACAAACAAACAAGACGACATCGACTTCGATACTGCCAACTTATTAATATTTTAACAGGCCTTCTCATTGTTATAAGTTTTAACAAATAATTACTATTTTTTTTATCTAAGATTAACTTAGCAGTTAGTTTACGATTACAAACCACAAGGCTGTCTCTGATTAGTGATATATATTCTTGATATAAATGAAACATAATCTGTGTAGTATATATTTTTAAAATCTGTAGCAACGCCATTGTCTATGGCTAATTGGCGCCTTTTTGTCAATTCTCTCTGTAACAGTTCTTGTTCATATCTGCTCATATTGCATGTTCTATTTGTGCTTAATTCAAGACTATATCCCAGTTATAAATTGCTATTGGTGTTTTAATTCACAACATACATAAACGGCCACATAACTCAGCTATAAGGCCGTTTAACGTCTCGCGTATACAAATAAACGCAACACGGCCGACGCTTTAAATGCTTGTTGTGTAAACTTTTTACATAATTGAGTAAACCGTTTCAGTTTCTAGTCTAACAGAGACGGTTCTCTAATGAGTTTATAAGTCTGAATGAACACTGAGCGAGCGGGCGCTCGACGTGGGCAATAAACACCGTATTGATCTGTCAACGGACGGAATGTTAATTAGTGTGTACCAGTGGACCCGGCAGACTTTGTTCTGTACGGAAAAGCAGCGACTAGACTGGAACAATGTTTTATGTATCTTTGTACGGTTGAGCCAGCGTAGGCAATGTAAGCGTACGGGAAAACCAAATTTTCACTGACCTTTTCCTAAAACAATGGAATTCCTGGGAAAACTAAAAGAGTGGGAAAAAAGTAACCTATTTTCATTCCAAGACCTTGCAAGTATATATGAAATTTCATCACAATCGGCTCAGGGGTTTGGTCGTGATCACGTCACAGACAGCCATACGAACTTTCGTGTTTATAATAATAGTATGTGTTACCGGGCCGTCTCTGAACGGACCCAAATGGTATATCAATTGCATGATTGGTGGCTTATATACTTAAACTTAGATATTCGGTTATTTTATTATTATCAGCATTTGCTTTTTTCCTGAATATACTTCTGTATATTGATGAAGCAACAAAACATATTGTCGTGAATTATACAAACGTTTGTGTCTCTGTGCGGTGGTATAAATTAAATGAAGAGAAACATTTAGCAGAGATGTGCCGTTACAATGAAAACAAAAAAGTGTTAGTTTACACAAATCAGTATTGTTTGTGAGGTTTTCGCGAGTTGTTAAGAGATGTTATTTTTTGTTCAGTGAGTTTCATGTAAAACCGCTTACAGTGTCAAGAGTTTTCCCACACGAGTGTCTGTCCACATCCTATTAGCGACCCGTGTGAGTTCTGCGTAATCAGTTTAAACGAAGTATTTATAATAAACCGGTTTAGTGTTTGTTCAAATGCAAATTGTCACTATTTATAATACGGTCGTAAGTTTACTGGCTTGTTAGTTGTTTTTTAATTATATTCCAAGTTGGATATTTTTAAACTTGTTATTAACTATGAATATGTAAAGCGATATATGATGTATATATAAAATCAGCGTCATTGCTCGATACATTGTTAGGTAAAGTATCCAATCGGTTTTTGATACATTATGAACTCAAAAACTATCTTATATAAGTCCATTTTATTAATGATGACCTTCGGTGCGCGTAGTAAGTAGCAAGTAGACTCACTGTCAAGTGTTACGGTTTGTGTTTTGACTCGTGTCAATTTGGCGTATAAAGAAATGCGAACATAACTGAGAAAAATAGCTCATAATCACAACCCATATCTGTTCCATTGCTGGGGCTCGTGTCTCCCCTCATACTGAGAGGGTTTAAGGTCCTAGTCCACTACGGTCGCCAAGTGCAGGTTGACAGACATCACGCACCTTCGAGAACATTATGGAGAACTCTCCGGTGTGCAGGTTTTCTCACGACGTTTTCCTTCACCGAAGCAAGATGATAATGAATTTCTAATACGCACATAACTTTTAGAGAATTAGTGGTACGTGGCGGATTTGAACGTACGACCTCGCGTTCGGGAGACCCACGTTCCTACTGGTAGGCTACTGCTAAATACAATTAAAATAGTCAAACTGGACCCGATCCCCCGGCGTCTCACCCAACAGTATCTCAATCGAACGTTTACGTGACGGCGAGCGACACCCGCGAGTCGCCTCAGCCGGCCGGTCGGCGGGGTGAACGACCCGAGCGCGTCCCACCGCTCGCCCGTTGCATGCGATCGAACCCGCGCCGTTTACACCGTCTCACGACCGTCCTACTTGCACGCCGACAGATTTACCACAGTGTAACAACTCGCAGTGAACCATCGCCTTTGATGTCGAAAGGAAAGCGAGCACCTAGACTAGAGACACGGTAACGTTTCGGTTAGGGTTGTCGCGTCTATAATCATTTAGTTACAAAATTGTGTGACACGATCTGGAATACCAACAAAAATAATTAAATCAATTGCTTTGAGTTTTACCGCATTTCCACGTCGTCGTCATCTGTGCTTTGATATATATTTTTAAATAATATTTTGTAGGTACTCTGTACTTATTTATACACTTATCGAAAACAGTGGAATGACTGATTAGTGGCAATTATTACACACATTCATGGAATAACATGCTTTTGCCCATAATGAGTCGATATCTGCTTAAATTGTAGGTTGACTGCTATAGCATATCTTGAATATTAAGTCGGTAATTTGTGCAATAGTATTTGAAATCCTACTACATACCATCACCGCTTAAAGAGTAGATATATGAAAAAAATATACAATGAAGTCAGAATAAATCCAGCGGTTTGATAAAACTGTCAAAGCTGTTCGAGATCTGGGAAGGTTTAGACCTATAGAACGTACTTTGACCTATCTTAAGCTGAGTGTGTCTTGAATGCACAATTTTGGTGACCTACGAAAATCGTACGCTAGAGACCGCACAAAAATAGTTGTCCATAATGCAAACCAAAGCATAGCCTAAGCCTAAGTGCTAAAGCATAAGTCTAAGCGCGGTTTATAGATATCACCCTAAAGCTATAATGTTAGTTTACGACTTGGCTGTTTCATGACCGAGTGCCGCCGCCACCCGTCTTGGATAACTTTTGTTACCGGTTCGGATAACTTTTGTTCCCGGTTGCGGGCAGCCCTTGTAGTAAAGTAGCCTTGAAGCGTAATGTCGTGTTTGTGTATGTAATTAGTTGTGTACCAATCTGTTTTAGTTTTGTCGACATAAATAGCTACGAGGCATGCTTCTTGATAGATTAGTATTTCGTACGTCGAACCTTTTTTTAATTTAATATCTTGGTCGCTTCGATTGTTTGTTTCGTATTTGTTTTAACTAGTCTACTACTCTTATTCTAATTCTTCTATTAACTACTCTACTCTTTGCTACAGTGGTAGTGTATATGATTGTTTGTTTTTACTCATTATTGTCATTTTAAAAGTCATCTGAAACAGTAGGTAAATATTACAAAAAAATATTTTTTTTTACACTATATAATTTGACGTCGATGTGAATTTACTAGTCATTTGTGATTGTAAATTGCGAAAAAACACCTCAAACATTGTTTGACAATAAATAGAAAAATCTTAAACCGTACAATTTGACGTTGATGTGAATTTACAACCCGTTTATCTACCTATCTATACTTATTATAACAAAGTCCCCTCATGTATGGTGCCCCTTATTCTCAAATTCTACTGAACGGATTTTTGTACTACTTTTACTAAAAGACAGTGCAATACTTTGAGAACGTTATAGGCAATAGTGCATTGCGATTTTATGTCAATTGACTGAAATATAACGAGCTTTCCACGCGGGCGAAGCCGCCGGCACAGCTAGTGTATTGGGATAAATCAATTTACAATTTAGTTTATCCAATTCAATTACCCGTAGTATTGTCGTATCGTTTACAGTAGGGTCCCACGTGAGTCCGTGACATGTTTTATGGATACGTCTGATGGCATGTTAAGTTCCCACACTTCCTGCGCCGGCCGCCGCCGTCATTCAATCGAACTGAGACGTGTATGTCCTTAGGTTTTTTCTTCATAATCACTCTACGACCGGTTTCCTCGTTTAATTAAACGGCTCGTTGTGTTATTGCATCCGTTTATTAGTCGATGTGTATTTGTAGATTTAATTAATGTGTGAATTAAATTGAGTTGAAGAATATGAGATGAAATTAAATTTTCTTTATACGAAGCAGGTTTTTACAAACACTTTTCGAAAGTCAATTTACGCCATCGCCTCAGCAAATCCCTAAGATAAGTAGTAAGGTAAGCTATAACTGTTTGGAAGTATATTTTCCAACTGACAGATACAGAGAACACGATCTATACAAAAGAATATGAGTTATACTGCTGGGCTTGGGTCTTTTCTCACAATATTACGGATATAGTACAATAAGCTGTAGAAGTTCGCACAATACACACATATTCGAGAACAATGCGGAGAAGTCTCGGGGATGCAAGTTTCCTAACGATGTTTTCATTCAAAGAAGCAAGTGATAATCTTCTTCTTCTATAGATAAGTATTATCCAAAAATACTCGTGTCACAAGTATTAATTGCTATACTTATCCGAAACGGCTGGAACGATTTTTATGACATTTCATAAGTTTATTCAGTCTTCTTCTTCGTCTGAGAAATAAGCAGTGACCTATTTTTCTTTCATGCCTGTTAGTGACAAGCGTGGCCCACACCAAATTTTTTTTTTTCTTGGACAAAAATTTTGCATTAATTTGTTTATGATTTGCTGTTGATACCCTTAACTTTCACCCTTCTACACCGATTCACCAACCCAATTTTCTTAATACAATAATTTATTTGCGAAACATGCGTTTGCAGGTTCAACTAACAGTGACCTATACTGTTGAACCGATATAAAAATGTGTTTATCAGCGCTCATCTGTACACATTCAGTGAACGCGCTACGGAGCCAATGATCAGACCTTCTGTGAGTTGCACAACCTGTTTATAGACCCGGTTGTTAAGACACCCCGCCGGCACCTCCCCGGGGTTTAGTGAGCTCTTATCTAATCTGCTGAATCTATCGTTTGTTTCGAGAGATAGCGCTACTACGGTAGGTGTATAGAACTTTTGAACAGATAACATCGTATTTTTAATAATGTCAGTTAGTACATAAAATGCGCTTCGCCTTTCATTACGCGGTTTTTTTAAGCGTTATAGTTTAAATATTTTTTTTGTTTTTTTAATACCACAAAGAAAGTATCGAACATGAATTCGATGTCGCGATGTCGGTGTAACGGTGAGCCAGTACAAAAAGTGACTGAACGGTTATACGCGAGTGGAAATTAATTAAAAATGTTCTCTCTCAGTGAGTGACGAGAAACGACCTTCTTACTAATTCCCGTGAGCTTGCTCCTCTTTATATAACTTTTAATTGAATATAAGGTACCAGTTGAGAAAAAGTCTGATTGCGGATAATTAGTTGTCCTGTGAAAAAAGGGAAACAATTGTTGAACGTTTGCGAACTTGATTCACAGTACCTTAACAGCGTTATTAGTGTTGAGGTATGATTGAAGATAATTTTGTATTTGATTAGCTTAGGGTCTTAATTCTGCAGATTATGTATTTTTTACGAGATTACAATTCAAGTTTAAGTCTTACTTCAATTTAATTAGCATTATGGCAAAATTTTTTATCTGATAAAAGTTAATCCGGATTAAATTATTTACAATTCGATGTGTACAGTTGTAACATAATTGGTATACCTAAATATTTAACAGGAAATCTGTCAAAATTGATTGATCATCATGAACCAATTGAATCGTAACGCATGCGTTTATAAATTTGTAGAATCGAGGCTCAGATCATAAGCTAGATAGCTTCGATCTCAGGTTAATTGTAACGAGATGAATTAGTAACGCGCAGTATTTTTGTTTGTGTTAATCATAATCAAAATAAACACACACACACCCACCCTCACATATAAAACACACTCACGCGGAATGTAATTAATTACTTTAACTGAACCGCACACAAAACCAATATAGCGCTTCCTTTCGCATAACTTTTATTACGAATCGGTTTATTCCAATTTGTGTTCTAAGTATTGTGTGCTGTTGTAATATTCCCTCGATTATGATGATGATATGATGATTTTAAAAACAAATAATTTTAACTTTTCACGTAACGTTAGTTACACTTTAATGTTAAAGCTGCAACGAGGATAGTTTCGTTTGAATCCTTCCGGTGTAATAATACAGGGCCGCTCACATAATATGTCGCTTTGATGTACAGAAATATACTGGAGTGGCCCTCCACTACGGCAGCCGAGATAAACACGTTTGAACGTAACGGTAACGGAACGTTCAAAGCGTTCTTAGAGCTTTGCAAATTGTTTTGTTGTTATATTCTCAATAAATACACGGAAATATAATATTGTATACAGTAACGTATTGATATCTTGGAATAGGATTCGTTATGACGCCGATGGCATGGACATAAGCGCATACGACACAATGATTAACTGAGATCAGATAAGGTATTATTTCTCATGAGTTGCCTTTAGTTTCATTTCTTCTTCAAATGATCGTGGAATATACAGAGTTTGGTTGTTTCACGATATGTAAGTTTGCATGCTTAAATTTCGACTCAGCTGCATGGATCGTGGTTATGGCTAAACTTTAATATTTCGTTATTCATTCATTCCAGTCGAGCGTCAATAGACTACCTACTAAGTTAGTGTGGTTTACCGTCCATGACCATATCGCTTACTTACAATCAGGTGGGATCGTAGCCATGCATTACAGTATACAAAGAACTTGGGACCGTTGGCTTGCTCGACTCGAAAACAACATAGTTCTTTCCGCGTGAAGCTGTAAAGGCCGCTAGGGCCAACAGCAATATGTCTATTAGAAACAAATAAACACTATTGTTATCCTTATACATGTTTCTTGGTTCTGCGGGGATACTTATGTGTTGGTATGAAGTTAATTATAACGCCGGTTTCGAAACACACGTAGTTCGAAACGCGTCTTAATAACTTGGTACGTTATTGCGAGGAGCTCTAACACAGATTGTGTACTTTGGTGCGAGTCGAATTGTAACTTGCAAGTCTACTTCGCAGAGCGCTTATGATAAACTTCGCTTTGTAACTAATTCGTTTAAGTGCATCATTCCGCGATGTATATAAATTGGACATTGGCAGAGTTGAATGAAGTTTATTAATTGTTGATATGAAATGTTATTATGTCAGTGTTAAATATGGTTAGTTAAACCCATAAACGACGTCCAATGTAGAGCATTAGGATAAAAGTGGTGATCTGTGTGAATCAACCATTCTTCAGTCGGTAAACAGAAGCATTTGTTATTGAGCATTGAGCTAATCGTCATTATAACAACCCGTAATTGCCCCACTGCTGGGCTACGGTTTCCTAGTACAATGAAGTGGCTTTGAGCTGACGCTGCTCTAATCCAATTTTACAAACTTCACGCATCTTTCAGAACATAATGAACACTTTGGTATGTAGATTTCCTTCACGATATTGCCACCGAAGCTTGTGATAAATAATCTATACTTCTATACTAGTCTATACTCATATTATAAATGTGAAAGTAACTCTCATATTATTATATGTTTCTAAATTATCTTTAAGACACCATTTACTAGACAAGACCTTTTCTCATGAAGTGTTCTGCATCTGATTGAAGAATGTAGTCGAGATATATTTAATTCCATTACTAGAACAC
>DWPQ01002834.1:0-10163 GCA_018251795.1 Perichares adela | reverse complement strand
GCAGGGACTGTCATTTCCATACATTTTTAAAATAGCGTGAGCGTGAACGGTTACCTCTTAGATTTTTGTCTCCCTAGACTAACTTCTGAGCCCCTGCTCAGAAGTTGTAGGTCGTCGCGCAAATCATATTATAATTAGGTGAAACGGAATTTTTAGATCCTTTTTTACAAAAATTGGGCGTACAGAATCTTATGAAATTTTGCACAGTCAAAATTTATATGGAGAAAGAGTATAGATACACCCGATTTTTTCTTATAATATGTATTAAAAATTAACAAATTAATCAAAATAAACGTTACCCACACTACCATACATTTAACACCCACACGCATACTCGATATACGTATAGTCTTTTGTTTTCGTTTGCGGTTTAAGAAAGCCTAACGCCTAACTTTTCAATGATTTTATTGTGTAGATAAACTAATAATGCGCAGATATTTTGTGTTCATTTGTGTATGTTGTATTTTGTATGTAATTAAATAGTTTTATTGTTATCATGTGAGAACAGATTTCTTAATTTTTTTTAAATCTATTCTTCTAATTCTTATTTTGTTTATTCTTCTTAGTTTTAACTATATTTTTTTATGAATCAAGGTCAAATTTCAACCACAATTCGATCACTAATATCTAATTGTTGCGACGCTACGATATTCGTTTTCAGAACATTCTAGAAAGGCGATAACTGTATGATGCCTTTGGGTTACATCCTTCGACGGTATACCATGACATTATAATTGGGCAGTAGGTTTGAATAAATCAATATAAAGCCGTTACAACACTGCTTTTCAAAGACCCGAATACCAGGTTAATCGTATTAACTAATTTATTCACTATTCAATAATATTCGTCTGGTATCCTATGTACACTGTACCGCCGACGTTCGGACATTATGAACGAGTTGTCTGAACAAATTAACGATTCTCTTTCTACTTCCATGAAGTTTGTCTTCACAAACTCTGATCTGAGCATTCCCTTCAACTCATCGATACTCCGGCTCAAGTTATCCGTCTTTATAAACGTCAACTCTTGTAACTTTCCTTCTATACTGTGGTCAGAATTCGTTTGCAGGGGTCGATACGAAGTCTCTCTATGCGGTAAAAGTTTATGGGATCCGTTTATCAAAAGCGTCGAACCCCGTCTCATGGTTTCTTTAAACTCGACGATTTCTAAAGAGTTTTCACTGATCACGAAGTTCTTGTATTCCTTTATGAAGGCTGTTATTAGCGTTGTCAGCCCAACTACGATGAGTCCGTATGATATGACGAGGGATAATATTGGTCCTACAGTAGTTCCCAGGAAGATCCATCGCCATATTGGTGTGCTGATGTTTTCTATGCCCTGTGATAAATAAAATATTAGCTAGCAGTTATGTGGTTCGCGACAGTGGTAAGTTTATTAGCCAAAGAGCCAAATGTGAACATTATAAAAAAAAAATGTTGGGAGCCCTGAGCTCTGAGCCCCTAGACAAAAATCTTAGCGGTAACTGTTAACGCTCACGCTATTTTTTAAATTTATGGAAATGACACTGGCTGCGGAAAGATTATGTGCTATCACGCCAAAAACCTTTCCGCAGGGACTGTCATTACCATACATTTTTAAAATAGCGTGAGCGTGAACGATTACCGCTAAGATTTTTGTCTAGGGGCTCAGGCCGTTTTTCGCAATTTAAGACTTGGCTTGGCTTAACTTTGGTTCAATAACCTGGTCAAGTATGGATTGGCAGACTTTACAGGCTTTCTAAAACAATATGGAAAACTCAGTTATGCAGGTTTACTCATGATGTTTTCCTTCATCAAAGCAAATATTAAATTATGTTGAAAGATAGTTTAATTCTAATTTATATTTTGAGTATTTTATGTGTCCAGACAGTACGGTCCTATTTCAGCCCCTTACAGCCCGTTTTTCGCATTAAGAAATAGCCTACATTCTTTCTCAAGTGCTAGACTATCTCTACCAAATTTCATTTAAATCGGCTCAGTAGTTTACGAGGGATTCAGTAACATAACAAGCAGGCGTTACTTTTAACGTTTTTTTACGTTAATATTATTCATTATAACATAAACACATTTCCTAACGATGCAAGTGTTAATTAATTTTCTAATAAGTACATAACATGCACGCATTAACAACGTTCAAATCACTAGGCCGGCACTTTACAATTTCTCGATCACTAACTAAATTATCATTAGGTACGTGGAAGTAAGAAGATTCGTGAAGAGAATCACAGTCGACAATTTCATCGGAGAATAAATTCTTGGCATTCCAATAGAGATCTCTCCACCCATGCTTTTGGTATTACAAGCATGCGGGAACAGATTTCAATTAGCGTGTCTAAGACTGACTTTAAATCCTGAGTACTGCAAGGTGGGGTTCCGAAGAATGTAACCGTGAGTACCTAATTTATTATGTAGTTTTTAGCCAAGACACATAATGGTGTAATGTTTGAGTCAAAGAATTTTTGAAGTAAAACTTCATTAGCATCATTGACAACTTTGTCAAAACTTATTCAAATTGCGTGGTGATCCGGCACAAAGAGATCAAAAAAAGAATTAGAAGATATCACCACCCAATAATAAACGTAAACATTACAGCCTATTAAATTATGCTGACGATATAATGTGTTAAAAATTCGCTAACGATATGAAATGAGTAAAACTCCACTTGAATATGGCATCCCTACAAATGCTTTTCCGCATTCACCGTTTTGGCGCTAGTGGCGGCTACACAGTATGTGAAGCCTGCCGCCATGTTCACTCATTCGCTCCCCTTCGTAGTGTGGAGGTACGACGTCGCGGTAATATCGATTGCAATCCCAAAACCGCCTCGCATTGTGTTCAGTTGTGTAAAGTGCCTATTTAAATTAAGTTAGAATTTGACTACACTGCAACGACCATTACTGCTATACTCCACGGGACATTATTGCGGTACGTACAACTTTTATATAACTTTTCAGTAAACTATTAATAAATATTGCGGCAGCCTGACCTCAACTTACGTCATATTCATCTTTCATTGTACCTTAAAAATCGTTCCATGCGTAAAAAGGTGTGTTAAAACTCACATGTCTAAAATAGAAAGAATTTATTAGAAGTCCACATTTTACAGTATATATAGTATGTATTAATAATACTATTATTAGAAATAAAATATGTTTGTAATACTGTTCTGTTTCTTACCATTCAATTAACACTACAAATGCTTTAGTATTTTAATATCTGTCTGTAGCATAAAGTAGATATTTAAGTGATGGGCGTCGGACCGCCATGTTGAGACCGAGCTATCGATTTTGTCTTCTTGGAACATAGTGTCTCAACAAAAAATGTGTGTTGAATTAACTAAACATTTTTTTTTGTAATTTACAAAATTCGATCCAAACGTTTTCTACTTATTTTATATTTGAAATGATTTGTTAATTAATAATATTTTAACTGGTACAAATACTCAGATCAGAATAAAGTGTTTCATATTCTTGTAAAAACATTAAAACGTCCATTAATTAAAATGTTAATACCGTCGAGTGCGATACGAAATTTTTCAACTATGCGAGAAACATGGCGGATCAGGAATTCCCAGCGTAGCAGTAAAATCAATAAAGTGGAGTTAGTTAGAGGGCGCGGCGGGGATTGCATCCGCACATAAGTCATTCAGTAGTCAGTATATTCAGTATTCTCAGACGTGCATTAAATATTTACTGCAGCATACCGGACAGATATTCAATAACGATAATAATTACCGTAGTAATACGGTAGATTGCTTTTTGTATAACACATGCCGAAATATTAAATTAGTATCTAAAAAATGAATTTCGTGGAATAAAGATGGCGGTGTGATAAAGAAGATTTAGCGTTGTTGGTTCATTGTAAAGACGGTTGCTATTAACAAATATTTATTGACTATGTGACTATTAAGAAGAGCAATATGATATCGGGTAAGTATTATATATATTTTATAGCTATGACTCATATATATTTTCATTTACACATGCGAGCACAGTTTGACTTTTCTAATTTAGTCTGTTCAGTTTTGCTTGTCTTTCATATTTACCCCCGTTTTTTTACGTTACAAACAATATTTTTTAATTTATAGTATTGCACTTTTTTTATTTAAACTATTGTCAAAGTATAATTGGATGGCAATTCAATTTAATTAAACGTCTTTGATGTAAATCGATTATTTTATAACAGGAATAAATCAAAATGCAACACAAATACTGGTATCAATAATTAAGATTAATATTTAAAATGATTACAAAATATTATTATCTATAATGTGAAACTCAAAACTTAAAAATATATACACAATTATTAAGAAAAAAAAGATTAATACAGAAAATTGTTTTCAACAATATCGATAGATAAAAAAGTGTTTTAAAGTGTTTTTATTAATCCGACGTAAATTTGAAAAGTAAGCGGAATTGTGAGTTGAGGTCAGGCACTCTTTCATGACTATTTGATGAAAGAATTTGATCAACCAATTCTAGAAGCAATAAATTTTGGCTCATATTCGTCATTCCAATACTAGTTTACACTTCAATTTTGATGAAAAAATCAAAATTGATGAACAGTCCTTCTTTAAAATCGTAAACTTGATTTTTAGTTCTGTAGTAATTTCAAGAAAGCTTGCAAACGTTATTAAATTATTCTTTATGTGGCTTTACCATAACCAGTAATCAATTTTGTAAATTTTTCACTAGTTTATTTAACATTTTTCCTGTTTATTTAATAAAAACGTTACTCCCTAACTTTTTAGTATTAAAATTCTTGCACTACATTTATACATTTCAATATTATATCTGAAAATGTTGATTATTTTTAAACATAGGAACAAAATTACTGATCGTTTATTTCCAATGGATTTCGTTATTGACCGACTCGAGCAGCTTTTACATCTTGACGCGGAGAGAGCTATTTACATTAATTGCATCAATTAAATATTAAACTCATAAACTTATTGCACGTTAATAAGAAATATATATGTATATGTATAAATACAATAAATAGGGATCCCGGGTTCAAACCCTGCACGCACCACTAACTTTTCAAAGGTCTGTGCGTATTAGAAATTACCTATCACGTGTTTCGGTAACTAGCATAATCTGCAAATCTCCTTCTCCACAATGTTCTAGAAGGTGCTCGAAGGACATCTCTTAAAATTTTTACTGGGCCAGCGTGGGAGCCTATGACCTTAACCCTTCATCACATTATGAGAGGACCCGAACCCAGCAGCTATGGGTTGTATAAATTTATGAATATAATATCAAAGGTTTTTACGTCTAAAGGACCGGAGAAGAGAAGAAAGAAGGGAGAATATATTTGAATACTACACGTGGGATCTGCTTGCATTTACTAATTATTACATCAATATGTGAAAACTTAGGCCTTAGCAAGGAGCAGGGAAGAGAAGAAAGAAGACTAAAACAAGAGAATATGTTTTGATGCTACTCGTGGGATCTCCTTTCCCTTACTTAACATTATATTAGTATGCGAAAGGAAGTCCCCCGGGGAACATTAAACAAATCGTCGAAAATCTTCTAGCTGAGCTGAAGTTTTGTAAGTAGTAATTTAAATAAACTTTTTCATATTTTGTAATATTCAATAAGTAAGATAAGCTATTTAATATTTTAAAGATCATATTAAACTTACGTTTACGTGTATTTATGTACCCACAAGATATTACTTTCCAAGAATTAACTGAAGAAAGAAGATAAAAGCGTCTCCAAAGTTTGGTGGGGGGGATCTTCTGCCGGCTTCTTCCTTTATTTATACACAAGTGAAAGAAGCTGGCAGGAGAACCTCTCTGCTAACACATCCTACACCAGGTCCTGACAAACAACAAGTCAAGAAAAAGATGGAGCATGCCCATGGAGATCTTTTTACTCCTACTTTTTTGAAGTAAAAGTGGAAAGTAGAAGATCTCTTTTGGCGTACTTATCGGTCTCGTTTGCAAGATAAGCATCTAATGATCATGAACACATGTATGATGATCATATACTATAATACTAACTACTAATGCTATAATACTTTAATATACTTTATAAATATGTTTGTAAAAAAGTGGTCAAGTTGGAGTCGGGCTAACGATAACTGGTTCAATACACTCAAAAGTTTGCCATTAGCCATCTAGTTTTATTTTACATTTTACCCTTTTAAAATAGAACAAATATAAAAGTAACAACAATGTAATAAATATAAAAGGGAGTTTAAAAAAACAGGGTACTTGAACGGGAAACGCCCTTTTCTTTGGTTTTGTTTCTTCAGCTTCAGTCATCTCTGTAAGAGATTGAAAATTAACGATTTTACCGCTTTTTATAAAAATTCTCAACTGTGCATTATACCTATGAAACTTTTGTAATTTTGGATGCATTAAATAAAGTACACAAATATATTTCTGTCGTTTTAGCATCAATAGCAAGAAAACGGGTCAGTGGAGGAATTCTTCAAATCTTCGTAGTATGTATTCCGTATGAGAAAACGTTGGTCATTGTGTCTGGTAGTGATTCCTATAGCTAGGCTGGAATATTCGGTCCCTATAAGAGGGTTTAAGGCCTACTAAGCCAAATAAGAACAGGAGAAATCTTTGTATGCAGGTCTCCGTGCAACATTTTCCTTCAAACGAAACGCTAAAATATGTTCATAACATCGGTAAATCAAAGAAACAAGAAAACAAGAGAGCATGCAACGGTGACGTCGAAGTAATGAGAAATGGTGGGAACGGAGATTATTTTCCTGTTTTTTCTTTCGTATTAACTGTACTACCAAGAAAATAGAGGAAATAGATTTCCGATCTAACAGACATCTGGATCTTCAACTAAAAGGATAGAAGATAACATATATGGTATAAAAAGTAATAGCTGTAATACGCGACGTGGTAAAAATGTTACATAGACACTTTCATCTTTTTGCCCATAATAAGTATATTAATATTTTAGTAATGTGATACTCAAATGTGCTGTTTATTCTCATTACATTTTTGAAAATATATTATTATCAATTTTAAGATGGGTTACCAAAGTACCTAAAATATAAAGTGTTCTCAAATAATTCATTCCTTTGACAAATAATATAAAAATTGGCAAAGAAATAAAACTTTGTAAAATAAAGATTTTTGTTGATGTTTTTGAAAGTGTTTCCACATTACACAGTTTACAGTTACATTAATATGGATTAGATATGTTTAACAAGCTTTACGGGTATCTGTAGATTTACAAAATAATCCCCAATTTGCATTTATACAATTTCACTAATAAGCTGTATTTATGTATCTATCGTGCGAGACGCAATTAAAGTGATTAGAATATATATTTAATGTGAACTTTAATAACCATATTTTAATTATTTGGGTTTAACTTCTAGTCGACAAAAAAGCAGTCCTACCACACCTAACTCATTATTTTCTTGTTACCAATAAAACATATATCCTTAGATTTTGTGATCTAATTCGACAATAAAATTACTACTTTGTAATATTTGAACATAGGTTTGTAGTTCGTTAAGATAAATGATTTATAATAATGAACTCGGAAATTTTACACAAAAAAAACCCCTGTCCTATTTTAATAAACGTTTTGTTACCTTCAATACCGAACATAAATAATCTACTTTATCTATGACAATCTTCATGGAAATAAAAATTAGTTGAGATACGTAAAACAGTATTTTTGACGTTCCTAAGGAAAACTGGGAGCGGTTTGAAGAACGTACAAGTTGCACGCGGCTTTGTTCGATCGCGGAGACCGTGCTGCGTGCTATCGTGCAATCGTGCTCCAAAGATCGCACGACATGCAGTCTCCGCCGCCCGCTCCGCTACGCCGCAGTAACCTCATCGTATGCCGTAAGCGTAAATGTTAGTATTCGATGTATTCGTTTACTACTGTGTATCGTCTGTAGTGTCTGTGTAGTAGTCAAATGTATGCACTGTAATCGTAATTGGAATATATGTTTGTAGTTGTAAAAGAAATATATTTAATTACTATAGGTATATTTATGATATAGTAAATCCGGCAGTGGAACAGGTTTTGGGTTTTGATGACGATGATCATCATAGTTATATTATATGTATACACCGTGTATTTGTTTAGCTTCATGTTTGGTGATGCGTTGTTTGCATGCTTATTTGTTATATATTGGTAGTTGTGACTGTCTTATGTCGAGAATTATAGAAAAATATTGCATTATAATTTAATTGTTAAGATATTTGTTACTAGTGGACCTGGCAGACCATGTCCTGCCCAGAAAAGCATTGACTGCACCCGGATAATGCTTTTATGTTTTATGTATCTCGTAAAACAATGAAATTCCTGGGAAAACTAAAAATTTGGGAATAAAAGTACTCTATTTTCAAGACCCAAGATCTTTAAATGGGGAGCTCCGCAGAAATTTAATCACAATCGGTTAAACGGTTTGGTTCTTGATGACGTCACAGACAGCGAGTTATTATCGCATTTATAATTTTAGTAGGAAGATATATACATATTTTTAAAAAGGAGAATTCCTCTTGATTCTTACATTACAATTTCTGGGCAATCTTAAAACCAAATTTTTGAAATTAGCTTATTGTGGCAACAATAGTGACGAATGAGACGATTTTAGTCCATAGGTGGAATATAAAACTGGTGAAGCAATCGGTCTCCTTTTCTGGTTATAGTTAGCAGTGTTTAAATCCATCTCAATTATGGGAAACCGATGCCCTGCAGAGATGAGTTACTGGGTGAAACACAGATTATTTATTTAATATCAGAACATATGACCACAGATAGTGAAAATGGAATAGTATCATGAAGTATCATTCGAAAGCAACTATTCATATTTATTTCTTATTATCCTGTATTATGTACCTACCATAAACCTTTTCCGCACCCATCAAGGTCGACTGGTGGAAAATTCCATTAGGCGCTATGTTTTCTCTATTAAGGGATGCCAAATATTTAATAAAAAAATATAAAAACAACAATTCATTATTTCTATTATTAAAGGCAATAAATGGATTTACAGTCCACCTGCTGTCAATTCCGTAGTTTAAGGATTGCTACTGACTTCAACGGTTAGTTACAGTTGGATTATTATATCTTACATCGATAAAACCCTTAACAGACTTTATGCCCGGGCAAAAAGTTGACCCTTAAGACCCGTATATCTCACGCAACGGTCAGCGATACAGAACAGAATACAGAACGCGCCCTTTATTTTCGATTATTTTACCGAGTATGAAATATTTGACTTAGAATTAAATAGGCGTGCAATAAGTTAGTGCACTTTACCGCCTGGGACTGCATCGTTAATTATCATCAAGTTGAATTCTAAACAAAAACTCACGATAAGTAAAAAAAATCACATGTTTTCTCTTCAGGCGGAGGAATGGAGACGAGAGAAAGTGGAGACATCGCTCCAATATGTCGAGTCCAGAATCCATACCGTTTAGGAAAGAAGTTCTTCAAGCTGCTGCTCGCAACACCAGATACTTCAATAAAACTAGTATTTAAATAGTGTTTAAAAACCCGCCCCGGAACGAGAGTAGAAAAAACTCATATTATTGTGTTGTATACAAAAACTTTTTATATATGTTACATTAGAGTAGAAAATGCGAGTAAGTCACCGTGACATTTATGTAACGCTAAGACTTATTGACTATTCAATTTTATATCCAGTTTGTCGAGACTATGTGTTAATTCATAATATACCTATTATTGAATAAAGTCATCAGCTTTATGTGATTTTTATAGCAAACCTATTATATTTAAGCAACAATTAATTAATACATTTGACAAATTACTCGTCTTTGACGTGTTTTTTTTTAATTTGAATCAAATTAAACACGGAATCGCTAGTCAAATCACCAACTTATGTTAAATACTAGCTGACCCCGCCAATGTTGTTTCGCCAAATAAAAGTTGGTGTAAAAAAATAGGGGTGATGATGAAAGGGTGAAAATTTGGGGTTGGAAGTATTATTGGTGCCTCATCATAAAAAAAAATTAAAAAATAATTGTCCATAAAATAAAAAAAATAATGTCGGGCGTCCCTCCCTTATAACTCAGGGGTATAAAATTGTTAACAAACTATTCTCAGACCTACCGAATGTACGTGTAAAGTTTCATAAATATCGGTCAAGCCGTTTCGGAGGAGTTTGGCAACTAACACTGTGACACGAGAATTTTATATATATAGA
>DWPQ01002833.1:0-10164 GCA_018251795.1 Perichares adela | reverse complement strand
TACACTTTTACTAAATTATGCTAGCGTTTTATTAATTTTTCTTAGGGTGCTCACTCAATGCACACGCACACGTTTTAGTTGTAGTGTCGGAGAGCAAATATCCGGGTACCTGCTGCCTCCTACGCCGGAGTATGTCGATGATACTTACTTACCATCAGGTGGCTCATGTGCTAGTTTAGCTTTTGCCATAAAATATAAAAAAACGACTTCGCTTGCTTCAGTCCATCCAGTGATCGCCACTGAGGAAGCCGCGCAATATTATTACTACAAGTCACAGGGTTATCCGAGTTTAATAAAAGTGCTGACTAATAAGTAATTTTAAGTTTGTTCATGCATGTCACGAAGTGCGCAATTTTTACATGCCTTGTTTATTTATTCAGATCCACAGGCATTCGTCTTCACGTCGGGTTTAATACCCATATAAAATTAACACGAACCAACACAATGAAAGAGGTCTTATCAATATAAGGTGACTGTACCAGTAATGGACACTTCTAAAACACGTTCAGGTATTTCGAATTTGATTTAAACTGGATTCATTGTTTAATAAAACGTTTTTATTATACAATGCACTATCAACTATTTATTTGCTACGTAATTCGCATTTTGTGGATTAAGTGTCCACATAATTATTTAACTTGCAGCAGATTAGCAAAAAACTGTAGATCAAATTGAAATCGCTTATGTCTTATCTAAGTCCGATGGATTGTCAATAACTGGGACAAGTACTTTATTAATTATTTTTTTACGAAAATTACAACGAAAGCGACAGAAGCCTTATAAAGATTAAGAGCGTGTAATGTAATCTTACCGTTGGCAAAAGCGACCATAACAAATCCTTTTTTTGCATCCTGCGATGACGTTTTAGCAATTTGTAGTATTTATTTTAAAACTTGATTAATCTTATTGATTTAAGCCTATGTCCATCAGGGCTTATTTAAAGACTGGATAAGACTGGATATAAATTTAGTTTTTTCAAACGAAGAATTTAATCAACACAGGAAAACTAATTATTAAAAGTTGTTAAGAATTTTCCTCAATAATACTCAAAATAGACGAACCTACATGTTTAAAAACTTCAACGTAATTCGTTTATCACAACCACATCTCTGTTGAAAACCTGATATTCCGTTGGATGGCATCATGGGTTTTTCTGATCAGCTGAACTACATTTTTGCATTTCATATCCTCTTCCACCGATATTAGATAAAAAATATAATCCTTCTTTTGGTTAGAAGCCCTGGAAAGTTATTTTCTCGAGACAGGCGCTGCCGATGACCCTTTAGATGCGATATACACCTGAATTTATGACAATATTATTAATTTATGTTTCCTATAGTACCCTGCCCCGTACTCATAATGAAACTATCGGGTTGAAATGTAACCATTAAATAGCGAAATCATTAAATATATTTTATTTTCTCTAATTAGAGACAGGCAAACAGGCATACGGCCGACCTGTTTGAAAGTGGTCACTGTTGCCTGCGACTACGAACAGCGAGTGCGTTGCCCGCCAAGGATTCGTTTACTTTATTTACACTATTTTGAAAGAGCGCCATACTATAACACAGAGTAAATACCGGAGATCGAAGTTCTTTCATTAATCTATCCATAGACTATAAATGATTGAATTAGTTGCGTGTATATTTATGTTTGCTATAAAAGCGTGTCAATTATTTTTACATTTATACTATGCATTTATTATAACATAATTCTGTATAATTATACATTTTAATGAAACCTACATATTAATTTTACAAGTAAACTGTTATTCGCACACGGTTATAATACATATGATCATTCACAATAGCCGTTATCTTTGAAGAGATCGGATTAAATGTTTGTCTACTTACTGTCTTTATCAGGTACAAGGGGTCTTAGCTACATTACAACACTAAGTATGATTTGTTATTGTACCTATGTTTGTTTATAGATTGTCCGAGATTACAGTTCGTATTGCTATAAACTGTTATGTACTTTTTTCTAGGTACGTTCCTGTTTTTGACCTACTCCACATTGATATAGATGTCGATTTCTCGCAAGCGAATGTAATTGCCACACCATATTTTCGGGAGCAAATGTCTCGGTGATGACTAGTGTTTCCGGCGTTCATAGACGGCGGTGACAATATTTTAAATGGCGGGTTGTCGGCTATTGATTTAAAGAAAAACTAACGTTCAGGGAAAAGCGTTCAGACGAAGCGCATTATAAAATCTACAATGGTACTGTAATTATTCATTTTGTCATGTGATAACTGCTGAAATGACGCAGTGTCTAGACTTCGTATATTCTGCCGCCATCAAACACGATGCTCCACTGTTGTGACACTATTCATAGTAACTACTGCTCATCAAGTTTTTCCTGCTGTGGTGTAATTGTGGTACTTGGCGTCGGACATAATCTTGCCAATATCCAATATGAGAATTCTGGTTACTGCGTAATATTTTAATTACTATACATATTATATCTGTTCACAAAGATTTACTCGAGAAGACTGGATTTGCGTCGTTAAAAATGTGGAACCTTGCAAGGAATATGAGTTAAGAGGATGTCTGGAAGTCTCGCCGGAATGAACCCGACGGATATTTCCCAGGTGAGGCATAAAGAAGATATGTCACGATATTCGCTGGATGACCGCCAAAGAGGTTTTAATAGGTAAGAATTCCACATAAGCCTGAACCTTCCTTAGAACCTTTGTAAATTTTTGAAGACTTTGTACGTTAAAAAGAACTAATCTTTATTTTTATTATTACGTATAAGTTAAATATTTACGACAATATCACTTGATAGTAAAGAACACTATAGTACTGGTGTACTGGGTAGTAAAGTCGACTAACTTTGTAAAAACCTATTTGATCTTGACTTAGGTATGTATACAATATTATACAAAAGATAAGAAAAACCTAACCTGTCAATGGGTTTATAGAGATAAAGTATTCTTAGTTAAACATATGGATATTCGAGTAATAACTAATACAGATATGAGGATAAAGGAAGGGAAAAAATTATTATGCGTTGCATCGTGAGAAAACCTACATACTTCAAAGTATTCAAAGAGAGTGTGATAAGTAAATTAAATTTTTGAAAAATTACAGGAGCTTGTATTTTCATCATGACTTCGCATAGTTTCATCATTACCCTCACGGGGTAAACTATATTCAAAATAATGACTAGATCATAACGAAAAATAATTCGTTTAAAATTCGATCCAATTTACAATTTAATCATGTAAGGAATCTTTTACGTAACATCTTACACATGCTGTTTAATTAAATTAGACTTGTATATTTAATCAATTACGATTTATTTAATATGGACGTAACACGTAATGTGGCGTTATGTTATGACGTAAGTATATTTGAAATTTCTAAACAATGTTTACGTATTGACTAGACTGGTGCAACGCTACAAGACAAGCAATATAATTCTGTTAAACTATGTCTGCATGTAGGTTTATCAATCACAAATAGTGTGTCATATTAATTACGTACGTTAAATATCTGTATATTTTAATGTAGATTGTAGGGTTGCCCTTTCATCACTTTCTTTCTTATTGCAATAACCGATAAATGATTAGATGGACCACCTGTTGGTTATTGGTATCTTGGGTGGACTTCTGCAAAACCAAAGGCATCACTGACGCATTGCGAGCCAAGGACTAAGCCGAAACCACTTATTAATGTTTCTGAAGCCCTGTAACTAAAACATGATGAAACATTTCACAGTTGAGTCTAGAAGGGGGGTGGTGATCTGGGCAAGTCATGTAAGGAAGCCAGTCAGGTAAAAACCCTAATACCACGAATTACACAGGTGGTATAAAACCCAGTGTGATTCCCTTCAACTGCGGAAATCAACCACAAAACCTCGTCCTTTGTTTAGCAGGTTGCAGCACTATCAGGTAAGGTTGGATGGAGCACTTTACCTACACCCCTTTATCCCGAGTTTACTCCAGTGCGGGATATTACTCCGGTGTCCTAAAAGATTTTACCACGAAATCAACCTCCCTTGAAATACGCTTTGATAGTTTTGATGCTCGTAAGTTCTTATAAAATATTGTTAGGTAATTATCCACTGATCAATTTACACAATGACAAAATTGCAAGCATGCGTCCAACGTTTCAATAAACATTTAAATATAACAATTCACAACATTCATCCCGGATATTGCTCATTCACAAACGTTTATACGCCATTATCAAAATACATAAACATCTTTGTTTTGAGATTCACAAATATTCGCATCCAATATTTGGATATGACCGCGTTGGCAATTTAAATAATCATTATGTATTTGTTGAGTTATGTTAAATTCATGACTTCAGCCACAGAGTATAAAACTTTTGTACGGACTAATGGTAAGGTAGGTACAACATCCTGCAAGTCTGGTTAATTGTGCACCCCGGGCATCGTGATAATGTGACAGTGCGTGGGGAAGATTGTAATATCATAAGGGCATTTGAATTATAATTATTTATTTGATTACTTTGTAACGTTGTGTTGTGATTCTGATAACCATGCTGAAATGATGTGGACAGCTCGACAGCTTTGGTTTTCTTCCGACAAACGATCATTGTAAGTTTTTACACTGGCATTAACATCATTTCAACCCTTCGAGAACATTTAAAAAAACTCTTTGGTATTCAGGTTTTCTTACGATGTTTTCGTTCACCGAAGCAAGTGAAAATCAATTTCTACGTACAATATTTTGATTCAATCGCGGGCTCCACCAGGCAAGAGACAAATGTTCAAGCGATAGGTAGATACGTATTAAAATGTTGGGATCATTTAGAACAGCGAAAGCATTTTATGATTACAGTAGTAGACCTGAGCCTCTAGACAAAAATCTTAGCGGCAACCGCTCACGCTCACGCTATTTTAAAAATTTATGGTAATGACAGTCCCTGCGGAAAGATGATGTGCTGTCACGCCAAAAACCTTTCCACATTCAATGTCATTACCATACATTTTTAAAATAGCGTGAGCGTGAACCGTTTCCGCTAAAATTTTTGTCTAGGGATTCCATTCACCAAGCTATTACTGCTATACCAGTGACGTAACTACAAGGTGGCAATTCGGCAAAATGCCATGGGCTCTCAGCTGAAAGGGGCCCCTGGTCAGAGGAAAATCCCAACTCCCAATATTACACCCGATGATTTTGCCACTGGCCTCGACCGGTATAGTTACGCCACTGTGCTATCCTTTAAAAATTATAATGATGCTATACAAATTATGTAGGTACTGATCACTATTGTTGTTAGCTAGTAACATTCATTAAGTAAATAGATACTAAAAGTGTAAGCTTAAGCTGTTATCAATCTATTGTTTAAATAATACCTTCCGAGGCTCAAGTGTTACCCGGCTGAAGTCTGTAACTTATATCACGTCTAGCCACAGAATGAATAATAGACTACGTATAGAATGCTCAATCATCCAATAATCAACATATTGTGTTTTGTACAGTTGAATTCTTGACTCATTACTAATTAATTCTACCACAGCATTATTTTCCCCGATTAGAAAAAAATCAATCGAGTTTTTTTTTTAACTGCAGTCCCTCTATTGAGTAGCCAGGATTATGGACTGGTAACGGTACTTAAATACTCGATCGCGTTCAATAATCCTGTCATGAAAACACTTACGATTATGTATGTAGGCTAATATATAAAGTTAAAATTTGTAAAATTCAAGGAGTGAGTCTTCTGTATATAGTAATATTATATATTCTGTCCTTATGCCAAGAGGAAAACATGATAAAACTAATCCTCATAAGAGTCGACTTTGATGACGTACCGTAGCCTATTCAACCAATGATATCTTCGAAAACGAAGCACGCCCACGTCTCATGGATGTCATGCTTTAGGTCCATGCCGCATGCCTATCGTGACCATATCTCCGGTGTAAACAGGAATGTCTCATTTTATAGTCCGTTTGTTAAGGAGAGAAGAATTTTTCGAGTTCTCAAGCGGTAGATCCAGGTGAAACACCAACCCACTCAAATCCTGTTTGTAACCAACCAGCGCATATAAAGGTAGTTTAATTAAAATAATAAAAAACCATTTGGTACTCTCTATAATTGTCAGTCTCGTGATAACACATTGCTACCACCCGTATGCACATACTTATGTATTAACCATAACCATTCATAAGGACCATTGAAACTCCCACATTGCGCTCCCCGTACACCACATTACGTTTATAGCAACGTCAAACGACTGTCTCCCCTTGTCGCAAAGATATCCACTCTACGCACGCTCCAAACTTGAAGTTTCTTCTAACAGGGCTGCTGACGAGATATCGCTAGACATATCAGGGTTGTAATTTCAATGTGTACATAATATCGAAATTAAAGATTACATCTCAAGTGTCCTACTAATATGACATAGACATAATAAACTGCTCTCAGATTTTTTTTTATGACATATGCACAAGTTTTTGACCAGAATAGGTTCTCAAAGAACATCAATGTTCAACAAATCAGGGGTTGTTTAGAGTACCTAAAATTAAATTATGTACCTATATTTGAATTCCAAAAGTTTTGTGTCACATCTTGCGACAGACTTAATCAACAGTCGATAGATAAAGGGTGATGTGATGATGATAATGAATACCAAAATCTTAAAAAACTCCCATGTATTCCTATAACAAAGGTGTATACATGTAAAGGTTCCTTTATGTGAAGTTATAGTAAACCTAGGAACTTGAAGATGATTATGCTTTGCCTTTTTAACATCCATCTCCTCAATCACTACCATACAATATTGCAGCTGTTCGCGGTCACCTGAGCTACATAAGGAAGTGCTGAATCTGAACTACTATTGAGAATGTCACTAGCGATCTTACAGCGAATACCTACATAATTCACTGCGGGTTTAGCGCTACAGTTATTGTGGAACAGAAATTCATCTTGCTTGATGCGTCCCGACTATTAAACGGCATTAAAAAGGATGAGCACCTTAATAAGCTGTCCCGTTTTGAAGTGAAAATGTCACGGTCCTCACGTCACTCTCATGATTGTCAAAGTTATGATAACGTGATAACTTGATATGTGATTCTGCTAAGTCGAGTGCAAACAAGATTCTAATCTCCGTAGGCGCGCCTCCATCCAATTTATATAACCAACGAGACTTGTGCTGACTGATATTTTTTACAACTTCATTGTTTTTAAGATTCTATTTTATTGTATTTCGGTTGTGTTGGAGATTAGGGCTGGCTAGGTGAAGTACTCGTATGTTGTTGAGTAATTGTGATATTTGTCTACTAATTGAATAACTTGTAAAAATATAAAGTATGGTGGTATTGTTGTTTTAGTACAAATAATGATAAAATAATATACTGTGCAAATAGCGTAACTCTGGTTTATCCAATGTCATCATCAATAATCTTTACCCAAGGTCTGGCTGCAGAATGTATTTCGCTTGTGTATTGTTCTAATAAGTTTCAAAGTAACTTATGATTGAGTTGTAATGTAAAAACCTACGTACCACTATCTTGGTGCTGTGAATAAGTATTAAAATTTTGTCTTTCATACTTACGATGATGCCATTAAAGCTTACACTTTTTTAGTTTCTCATTTATCATAATTAATATGTAGTTATATATTGAAATGTAACAATCTAACTTAGTTCCCTAATTACATATAACTATGAAATGGCAAAATGTCATGTCATGCTGGTGTCTGTTGTTAACCTTGCATATATCCAAAATAAAATTTTGTGATTTGTGACTTATAATTTGGTATGCATGTGAATATACACAGTATGTGTATGTATTGTACTTCAAACCATTTATCCAGTAACGAACTCTGTAAAGAAAAATCAGTCCTAATAACCAGTACTTCCAGTAGGTATATTACAAAACGTCAACAAACAATTTATTTGTTCAATTTGAAAACTTGCATAGGGCCATCTAGACACGTAATCTGATACTAGCTGACCAGTCAGACGTTGTCCTGTCAGAACTATCTCGCGTCTCATGGCATGCCTAGAACATAATGATCTCCTCAGTTACCGCTAGTAAGTACCGATTTCACCAAAATCGGTCAAGTGGGGACCTTCTAGCGTATGGCACTTACATATAGGCCCTCGAGGAACACGGGGAGACGCTTGCTGTCTCCAAAACCTTCGACAGTATCTGGAACGCTAGCATTTTAAGCTAACTTCCAGAGTATAGGGTTTCTCCTGGCCTTATCGAGTGTCTAAAGGAGTGAACGGAGCTTTCTGATTGAACGGCCTCTCCGAGTTGTGGTAGACTGACGTTGTCGCTGTCGTTGCCGTTGTCGTTGACAATAAATGCCGGAGTTCCTCATGTTTACGTTCTCTCCGCTACTCTATTCCTTTTGCTTATGTCCGGTACCTATGGGTACGCAGACTCTGTAGTCTGGGCTATCCCAGTAGTGTAATGATATCTCCCGAGAGCTACGGCCAATAAGGATGAAATACAATTCGAAAGAGATGCCATGGTGTATCGTGTAAATCTTATACTGAGAGCAGTATCCGATTCGGGCCATGCCAATCTTGTGAGGTATAACACAACAAAAACACTGACGTGTCTCTTAACCACCAAATGGAGTCCGTTCATCTTAGCTCTTACTTTTCAGAATTTACCCTTAGAATACAGAGACTGTCTTTATTTGCTAAGAGTTGAAATTTTCTCGTATCTCAAATATGGACGATTAATTGAAACGAAAGCAAAGGCTCCAGCTGAGAAACTTAGTATCCTAGCAAAGGTGCGGCGCTAACTGATACGGAACCAGCTTTCAACCCTGTATAAAGCTCAAGTTCGTCCGTGTGCCGAATACTGTTATCACTTTTATGCTGGTGCTGCAAAATGTCACCTGTTCGACCTAAAGTCGATAGAGAGACGTGCAATGAGGCTTATTGGTGACCCAAATCTTGTAGAAACCAATCTGCAAAACATCGAGCACAGGCGCAGGGTACCCACCCTCTCCGTACTCTATAGGGAATATTTTGGCGAGTGTGCGCAGGAATTATACAATTTAATTTCCCCAACTCCTTTCCTCTCTCTTTTCAGTCGTGCCTCACTGCTGAGGATCGTGATTCCGGTGCTAGGAGTTTTTCATCACCTGTCTCCATCTTTGGCGATCAATGGCTTGGTGGATTGCCGTGCCCATATTAGGGTATCTCTAGATGTTTAGATACTTGGTCTGACCATCTTATGGGGCTGCGGCCTCTAGGTCTCTTGCTCCAAAAAAAAAAGGTCGCTTGCCCTCAATTTATTTATTACAGTCTACATATCAGATACCTAACATCCCTTTTTTTACGCCAATATGCAACAAATTAGCAAACCCTTTGATGTAGCTGCCATCTGTGGACATTAGCATCATCAAAGTTATCGTCTCGTTGCCCGTTAAGGACGTGTTTTTTACATAATAATATTTAGGATGCAATGTTGAAGAGTGTTAATAAGTCTGTGATATCATTGAGGCCTTAAACCCTCTCATTATAGGACTCGAGCCCAATAGTGGGACAATTATTGGGCATAAAATACCTAATATAAATTGGCATTCTAAACGTTTTATCCAGTGTCCGGTAAAATGTGACAGGCAGATATTTTCAAGATAAATTTGAAGTTGTGCAAACATTGTAAAAAGGGCTGTCTAAGAGTGCTATCTGGTTCTGTTAAGGGTGTGCGAAAGAAAAAAAAACTAAGATTATTTATCTGTGATGTGTCAGAATAGTGTCAGCTTTTGGCGGGCGCCGCAGAGTTTAAAGATTGTTTGCCGTTCATGTTTGGAACAGGTTGGAATACTTATATTGTTTACAGCAATGATGTGCGAAAAACCTTTATCTCCGTTTGTGAATTGTGGTTTGTTTGGCGATATTAGTTTCGAGTATTATCGGCATTATAGTTAGTTACCTTTGATTAGTAGGGTATTAGTTGCGTACATTTACTGTTTATGTATTTTGTTTAGTTATCTATAGAAATTATTGTCCAGTTATTACAATGTAGGACGCAAATATTGTCTACGCCTATTTTAATGTATACTTTTTTTGGTTGTACTGTACTTTTTTTATGGTGTGCGCAATAAAGTAATATTGTATTATATTGACAGAATCCAATATATAAAATACTAGCTGACCCCGCCAACGTTGTTTCGCCATTTTTCACATTTTCCATTATATCTTCGCTCCTAATAATGGCAGC
>DWPQ01002832.1:0-10164 GCA_018251795.1 Perichares adela | reverse complement strand
TAAGTTGTTGCTAAGCCTTGGAGATGTGTGGACGGCCTAAGTTCATATTTTTAACCCAAAGGCCAGATTGAAATAATGTGTCGGAATATTGCAATTGCCTCTTACTTGATTAGTTGAACATCTGGTGTTCTTTTCAAAGTCACTGGTATATAAATAGAAAATCTATAATGATAATGTCTAAATGTTCTCCAAATTTTTGTACCATAGTAATTTTATAAGTAACTTACATCTGATTACTTCCAACGTCAGGCTCTTAAAAAAAATATATTGCCGATCACACATTTACACATACTATAAAAAATAAAATATTGTATGAAGGCAATAATGTCTGACTCGCCTTATGTTAAAACAGGATAATGGTCCCGTACTTTATAGTCGCTATCTTCCATAAGTTTTGTTAAAGATCACGGGAGTTGCGACAGTTGGGAACCCCAATCATCTATACAACTAAATAACATTGGAGTGTCAGTTTACAATATTTAAATAGCTTTTTACAAAATGGATATGAATTACACGGTGAATATACCAGAATAACATTTTTTATAATTTTTGTCTGTCTGTCTGTTTGTTCCGTCTAATCTAAGGAACGGCTGGACCGATTTTGACGGGACTTTCACTGGAAGATAAAGGTTGCGGAGTATCAAGTAGGCTATGTATCTTAGAATTCCCGCGTGTTCGGGATTTAGGCAGAAAAAACTTTGTGACACTAATTTCCACGCGGGCAACGCTGCAAGAACAGCTAGTCAATTTTATAATATAGTTATCGATATATCAGATTAAAGTCAACAATTATTAATCATAATCATATTTGTTACGTATAACAATCGTTACCAAGCACTTATAATTTTGCGGCAAGTCCTTACCTCAGCGACGTCGCCTTTATATCCGTTTCGCATAATTACAAGAATCTGTCATTATATTAAAGTATGCCGCACACAAAAAATGATGTCACTCAGCGCTGAGCTGTTTATGTTACCAACCTGTCCACAAGTAGAGTTATATGTTCTTCACACATAATTTCTATTTTTAATATTTTAGGGATGTGAGACTCGGTCTATTTTTGGTCTCTAGTGTTGGTCAAAGATCTCCCCTTGCTTTGCCTCCTAACAATGATATCATCTATTAACCGATTATTATTTGTCTAAATATAGGCTTAGTATGTGTGTGTTAGTGGCAAAAAATCCCGTTTGATTACACTCGAAGTTGATACGGATTAACCTAATCCGCCGAAGTAGTATTTCCTACGGCGTGGTGACTATATCGTTTGCCTATGGGAAAAATTATGACTTAACTTTTGTAGGTATATTTTTTACGAGTATGGGTGTCAGTATTGAAAATATGTTTTTGCCCCCCGATGAACCAACAAAGGGTGCCTTTAGTGGTTCACGTCCATGGACTGACACGTGCGTGGCCCTTCAGCTTGTATGTCGGCAATTGAAATAAAATAATACATACATGGCAGCCCTACGATTAGATCATTTCTATAATGTGCAAGCTCAACATCCATTTCAATTCAGACCATGGGTTAACTGTTAACAATCGACAGTTATAGAATTACGTAACATAAAGTCATACAATTTAAGCGATCGTCATGAATAGATTTGTGTGTGTTCACAATTGACTAATCCAACGAATTTTATTTAGGTTATAGTTACGTCAGATGGAAATGGATGAAATAAATAAGGTGCTTGCTCCAGTGTTGGTCAGTACATCAGCCTGCGATATTTTACGCAAACCGATTTTTTATTGTTGCCAACACTGAATTATTGTGTTTTATCTGTGTGCGTACGTTTTGACATATGATAAATTTGAAAAAAAAGGGTTGCTACTTCGATAAGAATGACAGATATACTTAGTTCTTTTTGAAATTAATTTTAAAGAGCTACATCTAACCTTAAGTCTAAGAAAACGCTATTCGTTGTGCCTAAGGGATGGAGTTCAATTCCTGCTGTTGTTGGCCGCAGGACTGCAGAGCTTAGGAGAGTAGGCCCCGCAATATAAACTACAGAATCTACACGATAATTATAAAAGCTTCTAGAGCTGTTCATTACTCGTTTGTGGGTTATTCAGATAGAAAATAGATCTCGTAAACCCAGGGATAAAAGTGATTGACGTAAAAATATACTTTGAAATTTGAAATTACATTGATTCTTATCGCAATAATTTGAATATAATCTAATTAAAAAACTTTGTGGAAACATCTTTAATAAATCGCCAATAAATGACCTGACTCGCCAGCGTGATCACATCCGCGTCATCTTAACAATATCGACGGATGGCCATAATATTATGGGAAATAACTCGCTTGTTCCTATCAATCTGAGACTGCAATATGGTCAGATTCAACCAAAACGCTTAAAAAACAATTAAATTAATGCTAAGTAGCTTGCTGCGTGTAATCGCATTTTAAAATTATAAACGGAATACAATAACCCAGAAACCCGAAGGGTTATTGGAAACCCTCATACGAACATAACTTAATACAATCGAAGAAGTGATGTATAAATTTCGAGATTAAATAATAAAATAACTGTTAGTATTTGGTTGTACAACGTACAATGCGTTATCTCATTTTGCAATATCAATTTTACTCGATCATTTCGTTTCGATGTAGTTCGTCGATAACTATCAATAAAATGTATGTCAAGGCTTCAAAGCAATACACTCGTATAACTGCAGAGATGAAAGGATGTTGTTAATTCGTTGCAAGTTCTCGTAATGGACATAATCGGTTTGATTCACCGTACTCTCATTTTTAATCTCATTGTATAACGAAGACACGACGCGATTATACTTCATTTTTAAACACTAATATTTATTACTAGTAGATTCGGCAGATTTGGTTCTGCCCGGAGAAACAGCGAAAGCGGAAAAGTATCTCGTAAAACAATGAAATTCCTGGAAAAAATTGCCTATTTACATCCCAACACCTTTCAGTATCTCCAAATGATGTTTCATCACAATCGGTTCAGCGGTTTGGCCGCGATCACGTCACAGAGAGTAGAGTTATTTTAGCATTTATAATATTTTATGAATAATTCTATGTTGTTTAAATCATAGTAAATCATCATTGGAAATATCGGTGAACTCGATAGATATGAATATTACAATATAACAAAAAAATGAGTAATAAAAAAAATGTTTGAGTATGGATATGTATATATGTATTATGTGTATATGTAGGCAGGAAGAAAAAATAACCTTATCACCAAGGAACGGTCGGAGTTATAATGTAGCCTTTTTATTTACTTAATTTATTTATCAGTTCGAAACATAAACATGTGTACGGTTGACGTACTTGTAAGAAACATGACGATTGTATACAGTTGAAGTTAACGGATTTCCTCAATGCTAATAAAATGTATCTATGACTCCCGTCGACTATGATTCGCTCTTTACCCATCAGGATGTTATCTGCGCCATATAAAGTCAGCAGCAAATTTACAATTTACTAAATATATTTGGTAGTAATTCTTGAGCTATATAAATCACGTTCGTTACGATACTCGTATTGCAACCCACGTTACCATTATCGTGATGTCGGATTCGATAAGTCGTCTATTGTAAGTGAACTGCAAATATCCTAACCTACATTTCCAAGTAAAGCTAATTTCACATAAGCGCTGTTCGACAAACATCTTACCATATATAGAAAAGCGAAAGTTGGTCAATTTGGGAATTAAACCTAATCCATGTCTGTAACCAAAAACTATCTAGCGGCGAATAATTTCAATGCAATAGATATTACCATAAAAATTACTCGATACAAATTTTTGGATCGTTCTGTTACGTAAAATTTGGATTATTCTACCTAAGTTGGCAACAGAGTTATTAACGGCTCACTGTCGGGTCACGAGAAACCTAAGAGCATGCATCACACTGTTTCAGTGCGCATTAATAAAAATTAATATGATATTAAGCTCTATTCGAAAGTGTAACATATAATCGTAATTCTTTCTTTAGCAGTCCAGATTCCAAACGAGAATATGTATCCATCGAAGACTGACTTTTTTAAGCGGTTCTGGGATTTAAAGGGATATATACGAGTATATGAGAAAGTCTAAGTATCTCGTCCTTGCTTGTAGTGTACCCAAATCAACGGTCAATATCAGTTTGAACGGGAGTTGATGACTGCTTATAGGTATTACCAACGGGACTACAGCCTGCGTAACCTACCTTGCTAATTTAAAATTTGAATTGAAAGATTTTCACTAGCATCATCAAATTCACAATCGTATTAAACAGTGCATAATTTTATGGACCTCTCACGATTAACACACACCGAAAATCTATAAGCGCATCACTCAATTTAAATGATACAGTTAACACGTTTCACCATCGTCCTTCGCTTCAGTTCATATTGCCAAGTCTTTCAACAGCAAGGTTAAAGCCACGGTCATACATTCTGGTGACACAGACCTTCATCAGTAACTAAAGTTCTTGTCCAGTAATGGACGTACCGCAATGTTCTAAAATACAATTAACCTTACAAAAAATAACACATGAAAAATCTTATTAAATTAAAAGGTGGTAGAATGCAATATTAAAAATGTTAATAATAAAAGTTACAATTAAATAAGCCTTTTGGTCAGTGCAGAGCAGTGATAGCCTAGTGGTTTGAACGTTGGTCTCCCGAACGGGAGGTCGTGTGTTCGGTCTCGGCGCGCACCTATAATTTTCTAAGTTATGTGCGTATTAGAAATTAATTGTCACTTGCTTTTCGGTGAAGGAAAAACATTATTAACTTTTTATAACATTTCACTGGTTTGTTAAATAGATAAATTTCTTACCAATCGACTATGAAGCCTGTATATACCTCTAGAATATGGATATGTTAGGTTTGCAATTTTTTCCCCGTTATAGACCACTACAAGTTATTGATATCGAGGTACGTTTATACCTGCCTGTCCAACAGTTGTCACGGGAAAAAATTAGTCAACCTTATTAACATAAAACAGTGTGAATAGTGTATGCTCCATTTGCAGTTTTGATTTCTCTAGTTAGAGTGAGACTATGATCAGACATCATAATTAAAACTTTAATTACCTAACAAAGTAAGTAAACAAAACAAAAAGTATAGAGTACGCTATAAACAGAGCGTGCAACCGACACGTACAGTGCAAGACAAAAGTTTTGTGTCGTACCAAATTGTGTATCTGATGGATTAATCAAAAGATGAGATATATAATTTTAAATTTTGAAATCGACTTTGATACTATATTACCTCATGTTAATAACAATAGTAATATTGTAATAACTTTACTTTTTATATAATAATGAAGTTGCGGTTACATTGGTACAAACTGTTGCCGAATTGTATTTTTAAGCATTATTGGTTTGGTTATTTGTATACATATATGATGAGATCTTTGGTGTGTATGTTACCTGTGTGTTAATAATTGAATTTGAAAAATAAACAACTTATAATCGCCTAGTTTCTATTACGCGCTTTTATGAGACATGCGTATGAATATTGAACTATTAATAGTTTTATGACTTCTTCTATTATGAAATAATTCAGCGATAAAGTAAACAGTCAACCATCAGATTAACTCGTATTTGAACTTATTACTCAAGCGAGGGGTCTATAAATAATGTCCAAAATATCTGCAGTTTTGTTTCGAGTAGATTAATGTATGGCCCACTTATTGTACGACTATAATTAGACATAATGCATAAATTCTAATACCAGTGGTACACAATATGTAAATTAAAGTCTACGTGAATAAATAAACTTTGAAATAAATTCTCCAATCTTGTTATTATAACATCTTATATCTAAATCAGATCTTGTCTTGCGCAACATTGCCGAAATCCCCACGTCAAGAAAAGAATTGCTTTCAAATTATTGTAACCGCAAGCAGATTCTCACCTACGCAACAATAATGTTACTTATAATAATATAGGTACTACATTTCCAAAACCGCAACAATTTATTTGATTTTTTCTTCCAAGTGCAAAGATGTTCTAGTAATGCATGTCGTAACGTTTCCCGCATCGGAATTGCAAAAGTTGAATGCAATTATTTCGTCACAACCATATTTTTACTTTCATTACATCTCAAGCGATGTCTCAAGTAATTGAGAAGTTTGTTGGTGGGTAGTTAATTAAGATGCGTTATTTAATACTTAAGTGATTTTTTGTTAATGTCAGATTAATTAGAGTAATTGGTGTAACTTGAAAGTGTACATAAACTTTAAAAAGGATCTTGTTTAATTTATTGTCTTCATTTTACCCTAAATGCGATTGTCTTAATGTATTGCATTGTAAATGTGTTACTTAATCATGTTTTAAAAATAAAATAAATAATTTAAAATCATAATTTTATTTAAACTTGAATAGGTATAATTATTACAGATTCTTTTATTAACTTACGAGTACCTCGTAGAGTTGTGATAAAATTTGAAAAAAAAAACAATCTCCTCTATAATTTAATTGATCTATGCCAAACTTCTGTGACCTGTCATGTTCATGCCTCTGAGTGTCGACCGCCATTTTTCTCCACTGTCAAAGGTCAATGGCACTCGCATGTCAATAGCCATCTTTGATTTGTAAGATGTGTCATGAACAATTGTTTGTGAATTCATTGTGAGATTTTGCACAACGGTTTTAAAGTGTTGCTTGAATAATAAAAAAAGTAAGTTTCACGTAAGTCATTAATATTTAATGACTGAAGTGTTAATTAGGCATGTTTCAAATAATTTTGTGTACCTAAAACTTTCGAAATCGTTTCCTGAATGCTGTATTGTAACTACTTTCGTAGAGTCCGTGAAATTTTTTAGGATGCAGTTTTAGAGAGCCAGTAATATACGGATGCCTTATTTCCTTAATGGTCCATAAGCTGTCATGCCTCTGGTGTTGTGGACATTCATTAGTGTTAGTGGCCACGTTACTATAAAATGGCAACCTGCTCATAAGTAGTGTTTTATGTGTAGTTAAAAGATTTCATTTCATTTCATTGATTGCGTGTATTAATTAATAGTGTGAAATAAATATTTATCGAATAACTAGCTGAGTCCGTATACGTCGTTTTGCCATAATAAATTATTTAAGTTGATTAAGAAAATTAAAGCGTTAAAATTTTTATTCATTAAAACATAAAAATGTTGTCAAAAAAATTAATAAAAAATGTTTAGGGTGAGCCCTTAATAGTCAGGAGTATGAAAAATAGATTACGACCTGTTTTCAGACCTACCGAATATAAATATAAAATTTCTTAAATATCGGTCACGCCGTTTCGTATTAGTATGGCAACTAACACTGTGACACGAGACTTTAATATGTAGATAAATATATTTAATTTAGCAATATATAATACATAATAATTTTATCTATATATGTATAATGTATATATAGATAAAAATACAATTAATTAACAAAGAAATCGAGGCCGCGAAAGACAACTTATATGGCGCCATCTGTGTGACATTGTCACGCTTGATCTAAATGAGCTAGCCGCTTGATTTGAATCATTGTCACGGACATTCTGCGATTGTTTATTGTCATTTCGTGACTGTCGCGCAAATCAAACCCCGGTACAAGGTCGTCATTTTTTCAGCTATAATGACGAAGCAATTTATTATGAACTTAAATATAATACGTAATAAATAATCCTAGACTAGGATGTCGCAAGCAAAGTACCAAGATCCGACAGTAAAAAATATTTATTATTGAAGTTTTTGGCAGGTTATCAAACCCGGAACCTTTCGTATGGAAGGTAGCCATCAGTAGCCAGCAGAAATAAATATTAAGTACATATATTGTAAAAAAAAATTTACGTCTAAATATATGTTGTTATATGTCACGTTATCATATTATGACGTTACGGCCATCAGTTATACCGTTAATACCTAGTATTTTAATTCCGTAATATATTAAGATATAATTGTTTGTATTCAAATTAACTTTCTCTGATATTCAATATTTTGTGTGGCTTAATCGGAACTCGTTTAAAACAACATGAAATTTATTAATAAAATTGGCAAGAGGAAAGTGTAAAATGTATATAAATTATCGAAGAAATTTATCATTAACCACTTAGCTACCTTTTATTTGTTTTCTATGGTGAAATCTCAGAGCTTTCTGTAGAAAGCTTTTGAGTTATGTAACTCCTAGAAAATAAAATCTCCTCAATATCCATGTGGCGCCGATAAGTAGGCTCCGATATTACTAAGGCTCTTTTCATCCCATACCTCGATGAAGTCCTTCTATTCCTTAGGATCTTCGGGAGTAGCCAAGAGCTTAATCTCTGACCGTTCGCGGCCCATGGCCCTTTATAGCGACATATCATATCAGAAATTCATAAATTTGTGAATCTACCTAAAGAAATTTTTTCACTAGTGGGTAACCAAATTCGACACATCCATGCGTCCCAGCTCCCTGATCCCTCACTATTGATACAAATCACCAGGACTGAGTGGAGGAAGTAATTTTAACATAATATTGTATTATATTGCTATTTAATAATTATATTTTATGTGTATTAACTATTTATAAATAGTTTATTTAGTAGCTGTGCCTCTTTTTTTTATTATCGTGGGGAATCCTCAATGGATTCGCAGTCGCTCGGGGGCGCGAATGGTTATGCCAGACTTTTACCGGCTAAACCTCGGAGTGTTTCATAAGAAGATAATCTTTACCCAACCAATCTGTAGTAAGGTTAAGAGTTATATTGGATTTCTAGTTACTAAACCCCCTTTACCTACCTACCATCCATCATCCATCCGGCATGTGTGGCTAACTCCGGGATTACACGCACGTAAATCACCTAATTGTAGGTAGCATATATCGCTAAATTCTAAAACTTTAGTAGCAGTTTCAACACTTTCAACAAAGCATTACATGACATTGAACCGAAAATAGCGATCACAGCTGGCCATTTAAATTATAAGAAAAACGTTTGTAAATTTTGTAAAGAAAATGAAATATGTTAATGTATTTTAAAAGCATTATGTCACGTTACTTGTTTTTGAGAATATGGCATGAGGCGTAGGTTTAAATTTTATGTGGATACTCAATTATGTTTTACAGCACGGAAAATTTGGTAGCCGTATGCGTGGAAAGCTTGCCAAGAACCCATAACCCGGTTTCACTGGTTACTAGCTTATACAGCATTTCCCAAACGAGACACCCTTGCGTTAACTCACGATTGCAAAACTGCTTCATACGCGGATGAATGCTGGTGCCTAATATCCCGTTATTCGAAAAACAATTAGGTATTTATCTCAATTGTTATATTTGAATCTTATTATGAAATGTTTAATAAACAAATCATTTTATCACATTGCAAAATATCAGTTAGGTAAGTTTTTTTCGAATTCCTCTGTTGCGGGGTAGTTGAAAAGCTTTTATGATTTTGCTGGGCCTCTCCATTAGTGCCAGATTAAATTATTTATATTATAGTTATATTAAACAACTTATCTAGAATAGTCTTCCCACGCTGAAGTCCAGTCTAGAATTGGAGGATGCTCCTACCAACCAAGTATGATAATAAATATCGTTTCAGCATTCTCAAAGATGTGAGAAGTTTCATTGCTTCATCCCGAGAATGGATAAGCATATTTATTCACAAATCATGCAATACCCACTCACGATACGATGGAATGCCTTTCATGTTGCATGTAAATCATATAAAAGCTGAAGCTAGCATTATCGTGTTAATATACTTAACGTTAAAAATTAGCGTAAATAAAACCAGGAAACATCCATTAATAAATTTATGAATCATTTGATGCATCGTGAATTCGCTCGCTAAATATCCTAAAATGAGTTTTGGGCGTTAGAGATGAAGCGTTATTTAATTATACCACCTGCAGTTAAAGTTCACACGGTTTAGAAATCCATTAGCAAATATTGTTCGTGGAGGGCACATCACCGTATTATAAAGATTCATGTCACTAGTGTTACAGAAGACTGCAGGCATAACGCTAAGTATGGCGGGCAACGAACCCAGTTGGAGACGACTTCATCCTCGGGGTGCTTTGGGTCTTGGTACCCGTTTGGGAAGAAATTGGGGTTCACTGCCATTGTAGTAGCACTGAGTTGGGCGGACGAGCCGGAGGGCGAACGGTCGCGGACTGCGTCTCCAGTCGCTCCCACCCAGGAAACAACGTGATTTTCTATGCAATCTATTTTGGAAATATGACGGGGAAATAGGCGTCAGCG